>JAKTWT010000201.1:0-29110 GCA_030582155.1 Hansenula lynferdii | reverse complement strand
GACCAGCATCTTTGGTAGCTTGTCTTTGAGAATCGTTGAAGTAAGCTGGGACAGTAACAACAGCGTTTTTGATTGATTTACCCAAGTAAGCTTCAGCAGTTTCTTTCATCTTGTTCAAGACGAAACCACCAATTTGAGCTGGGGAGTAAGTTTCACCTCTAGCTTCTAACCAAGCATCACCGTTTGAGTGTTTAACGATTTTGTATGGGACTTCTTTAAGATCTCTTTGGACTTCTTTGTCTTCGAAACGACGACCAATCAAACGTTTGGTGGCAAACAAAGTGTTTTCTGGGTTAACAACAGCTTGACGTTTAGCTGGGATACCGACTAAACGTTCACCTTCCTTGGTGAAAGCAACGACTGATGGGGTAGTTCTGGCACCTTCAGCGTTTTCAATGATCTTTGGAACTTTACCTTCCATCAAAGCGACAGCAGAGTTGGTGGTACCTAAATCAATACCGATGACTTGACCTTGAACTTTACCATTTGAGTTGAAACGGGACAAAGTTGGAACACGTTTGGCGGTCTAATGACATTGTTAGTACAAGGATCTGGGCAAAGCTTTGATTCGATTGATTGATATTCGTTTCCCACTATTCAGTTCATCTTGGTCATCTCGTCCATGATGATTCACACTGGTGGAATCCGATTCCAATCACATCTCAATCGTCTCCAATTTCCACTTACGTTGCGCAAAGAGTTACGCATAAAACTGTTAGCAAGCATTTTGATATGTGTTATATGCTGAAATTAATCCTAACCAGAGTAAGAAAGAATTGATTATGGAAACAGGTATATATAGCTAAAGGCAAATGTGGGAACAGAATCCTCTGGAAGGTTTTTTTTTTCGACAAGCTGAAAAAAAACCGGAAAAGCCTCGGATTTCGAGATTCTGACTAAGGAAATTATTCGCGAATTTTTTGCCCATGGGTCGGAATTGGAGGTAGACCGGGTGAATGGTCGGAACTCGATTCATCTCAAAACTATACCGATATTTATTGGCAGAGGCCTTTAGCTTTTCCGAAACAAATCCAGACATTTTGGGGTGGTTAGATACACATCACGGTGATTTAAGGATGGGAAAGGACAATGGCGTGCCGGTTATAGATCTAAGCTTACTGAAAAACCACAGAAGTGCTCTTTCACTGGATATATTTAATGCACTAACGTATTGGGGCTTCTTCTATGTTGCCAATATAGATGAGTATTTGGACTCCAATATGGTTGATTTGATCTTTGAGCAAAGTGCGCTGTTTTTTGACTTACCTACAAAGGTAAAGCAAAGCATAGATATCAAGAATGACAAATCTTTCACTGGGTATAGCACTGGTATCAACTCTGAAGAACTGCTGTTACAGTATATGCAAAAACCTAGAGATCACAAAAATTTCAAGTCATGGGATGTGAACCAATTCCCTTCGAAGCCAGCTTTATTCGAACAGTCTATAGATCAGCTCAAGAACCCAATGAACTTTTTATCTTCAACATTCCTAGAGCTCATTCTCGAGAGTTTGTCCATTGACACAATCTTTGAAAAGCCAGTATTAGAATCGATATATTCAGATATGAAGATCACCAAAACACCTACGTTTCGAAACCTAGGAACTAGTCATACACATACCACTTCTTATGAATGGTTCAAATATATTTTCCATCCACCTAGGCTAAATGTGCAAGACGTATATGGGACTATTGCTGACAGTACTGGTGTAAATTACATTGTGGCGGTAAGTGCTGGTCCATTACTGGAATATTTGACTAATGGAATGTTCGTAAAGGGACATTACAGATATAATAATGCCAGTGCGGACTCTTTATACTTTGAAAAATCGGTATATTGCAACTTGAAATCTAAAATACATCCATTAACCATCTCTAAAGAGCAGGAAAGGGAAAAATCATTACGGGATCAAATCACCACTAGGCAATCCATCCAACAATATCCTAATTATGTGGAACTTGGTGATCTCATACTTGAAAGCAAAATTTTAAATCACAGAGATGTCTCCCAGAAATGGTATGCTGAGATACTCACAAAGCTTGATAGCCAGGCAAAACAAACAACCTTCATATCCAACTCATCAGCAGATCTTACACAGTCTATCAAAAGAATATCAAAAGTTTTTGCTGCTTTTGATCGTACCGTGCCAATGTTTTTACGGAGTAGTAGTGTGGATCCAAAACTAATTGATGTTTTAAAACAGATGAAAAATTCCACTGGGTTTTTGGTTCACGAGAAGGATATATTACAAGCTGCTTATATTTGGCAAAAACCTCTATTCTTGATACGGAATGAATATGACGAGATCTTCATCGACTCAGATAATGCCCATAATCATTTCAATATCTCAGATTTAGCTCAAAGAACAAAAGATTTTGATATGAAATGTCAACAGTGGCTAGAAGGAAACAAGGATAAAACTGAGATACCGCAGCTTTCAAGACATCAGCTCGAAGCACCAAGAGTATCATTTGATAGGAAAAGAGTAAAAAGGGAAGTTTTGAAAAACTCAAAAGAACGTTTCATAGCACAACCAAAAGCTGAGACAGAGAAGAGGGGTCTTTCATTATTGGAACGTATACAACTCAAACAACGTCAAGCAGAAGAGAACAGAGAAGCACCGGAAGTGAAGTATGAGAAGTTCTTGCAAGGGAAAATCAAATACGTTTTAGAAATCATATTTTCATTAAGATCAAATACACCATATAAAGCTGATAAACTATCTGAAATTATAAAAAACAGTATAACTAAAAATCCAGTTAGTGAAAAAGAGGCTTATGATTGTGCAATCTATTTGACAAAGAAGTTCCCTCGTTGGTTCAAGTTGGTTGAAACTGGAGATGTACCAATAGTTAAATGGGTTGAGCTTGATAGAGATGAATTACTTGATTCGTTATGAGTTACTGAGAAATACATATGCATTATAATCGAAAAAATTATTATTTATTTAAATGTAAATTGTAATGTACATATCGATTTATACAGGTCAGTCCTGACAAAATGAGGACAAGTATATCTGCTATTCAATCACGTTGAGCGATATCAGCAGCTTTTGAATCCATAAAGAAATATTTCAAGACTAATTCAATAGCCCATGAAACACCTAGATCTAAAACAATTGTAGTGGTCAATTTAGTTTTGAATTCAGTAGTCATTGGAACAAATTTCATAGCTTCATTCAATTCTGGGAAGAATTCAGTTGAACCAGCTAATGCTAACCCAGAAACACCTAATAACCCATAGTACATACCCTTGTTATCTTTAATACTTTCTTTAAATGGTAAACCTTGGTAATTAACTGCAAAAGTTGAAACTTGTTGAGCTAATTGAATCAAAAAGATACCAGTGTTTAATAATGATGGAGCAAATTCCTTTTCAAGATCTGGTTTTGGTTCTCTTGGTTCTAATTTATAAATTTCCAATGTAACATAGATCAAAGTGGCAATATGAACAGCAAATTGACCCAAGATAGAACCCATGATGTAAATGTTAAAAATACCTGGTTGTGGTCTTTGTTTGGATAATTTTTGTTGTGGTCTACCCTTAGAAATACTTAGGAAACAAACAGAAATCATCAACCCAGAAACAGTAGCTTGACCATCACCAAATTTAACACCGGCAAGGTAAATAACAGATAAAGAGTAAGCACTAATCAAACAATTCAATGCCAAGATCTTATACATTTGAATGGTAGAAACAAGAGCACAACGACCTTGACGAATAATGTTTGTAACGGTAGAAACATTGGCTAATTTGGAAGTAAATGGAGCAGCAACAGAAGCATCACCCAACTTCAAAGTTGGAGCTTCATTTTCTTCTTCCATTTCATGTAATGAGCCTAATAATTTATCAGCAAGTTGAGATTGAGCTTCATTTGGTTTTTGAATACCGTTTGAATTAGCGGAAACTTTAGCACTTTCTTGAGCCAATGCTCTTAATTCATCAGTAATAACAACACCTTGCTTTTCCATAGCTTGTAAATAGTTTGGATTAGTTGGACCAGGTGGGAAAAGATGAGCAATCGGTAATGGAACTTTTGGATGAGGTTTACCCCATTGTTCCATGATGGTACATTGTTTGTTGTAAACTTTCATCAAACTATCAATCTTTCTAGCTTCGGCTAATTTTTTCATACCTTCTTCAGTACCGTTCAACAAGGCAACACCGACATGGGCTTGTTTCAAAGCACCAACATCATTTGTACCATCACCACACATTAAAGTGTTGTAACCTAAATGTTTCAAAGTAGTCAAGATAAATTCCTTTTGAGATGGGGAAACACGAGAATAAACCCAAGTGTGTTTAATCAATTCATGTAATTGAGGATGGTCAAGTAATTTGGTCAAAGCATAACCAGTAATAGCAATATCGGTGGTGTTAAACAAAGATTCATCAATCTTGGAGCTACTTGAGAATGGAACAATCTTACTTTCATCAACACTTCTCCAAACCAACTCATGATCACCATGATGCTCTTCTGGAGCATCCAAGATCAAGACATCTCTTTCAACAATTTTAACTTCTTTGGCAACATGAACTGCAGTAAGTGGATTATCACCAGTAATCATAATACAACGATGACTAGATTCATTCAACATTTCAATGGTTTCAATAGCATCATCTTTCAAAGGACAGTGGAAAACGATAAACCCGGCAAAAGTTAATCCAGTTTCAATAGAATCACGATTTAATTTGGTAACTTTGGCAGCTGTAATGTTATCTTCCAAATGCTTATAGGCAACAGCAAGGACACGGGAACCGGAACGAGTAAAAGATTTGTAAATTTCTTCATAATCTTTAGGAACTTCAGTTAATCTTTGACCGATAGTTTCTGGTGCACCTTTGGTGGAAACAAGAGTTTTAGAACCATAAGTAGAGACAGAAGAGGAACGTTTTAAAGCAGAAGAGAATTGGAAACGACGTAAAATCTTGATTTTTTCAGTTTTCTTGGTTTTAGCATTTTCTCTAAATGTGATATCCTTTTCACCAATTTTCCAGCCAACAGCTTCTAAAGTGGCCTTTTCCATTGGATCACCGACAACTTCACCGTCATCTAATTTGACCAAGGCATGAGCAGAACCCAAGACGTAGTTTGTGATTTCTGGAACTTCACTTGGTTTAGATAAATGACGAATTGAATCACCAAACCCTGCAAGACCTTCAAAAACCAAATCTTCACCAGTCAAAGTACCAGTTTTATCAAAAGCACAAACATCAATTCTACCAGCTAATGGAATACGGAATGGTTCAGTACAGTAAATGTAAAATTTACTTAATGAAGCCAATGAAGTGTTAACAGCCATGGTCAATTCCATTGGTAATTCAGGAGGGACAACAGAAGTGACAATTAAGATACAATCCAAGATCAATTTATTTTGAATACGGCCCATTTTAGTACCTTCAACCCAAACATACCATGAAGCAGCAATAGCAAAGATCAATAAGAATAAGATGAAAAACAAAGATTCATAATTACCCACAGAGATTCTTTCAGCAGAGAAGATCATAACACGAACCAATGTACCTTGAGATGTTTCAAATCCAGTCTTACAAACAGTAGCCAATGCACCATTATCTGGAGCTAATGGGATAACAGGGTCAGTTGGAGCAGTAACTTGTAAAGCTTTTGTACCACCGTGTAAAACAGAATTTTTATCCAATCCCTCCAATTCAAGTTTATCATTTTCAGGACGTAGTTTGATTGATTCTTTCAACAAAGGTGTAGATTCACCAGAAAGCATAGCTTCGTTAACAATTGCGGACCCATCAGTCAATATCAAATCACATGGCATAGCAGAATCATCACCAGTACGAGTCACAGAGACAACATCACCCGGTAATAAATCCACAGTGGAGATCTCTTCCCATTTGGAATTTCTATAGGTATAGATTTGAAATGGTTTAACACCCATTGTTCTGAATTCACCCATTGTGGTACGACGTTGGAAAACTGTGGTACATTCGAAACTCACCAACATGAACAATGTAAATAATGAATAGTACCAGAATTCATCTAATAACCATAACCCAACACAAAACACTTGGAAAACGAAAAACGGAGCAGTAGCATGTTCTTTGAACAATTCCCAGAAAGTTGGAATTGGGATATCAAAAGTGTTTTTACCATATGAACGTTCCAATTTGGAAATATCACCAGTGATACCCTTAGATTGTTGGAAAATGCTCAATTTTGGTTCACTATCAACCAAGAATTTTGGTGGAGTGAAAGTATGATCATCTTCGTGGAAAATAAATCTTCTTTTTTGGAAAAGGAATGAGGTTTGCACTTCATCAGGATAAACATCACGGTTGATCTCGGTGATGGCACCAAGACCATTATTCTTAGCGGCGACAATCAAAATATGAGTAGCTTCACTCAAATTGTCAGTCTTGGAGTAGTTGAACAACGCATCGATAGCAATACTCCAGTTTGGCATCAGCAACAACAATGCCTGTAGAGAGATGATAGATCCCAAGTAGACAAATGTCCATTCGGACCCTTTAATGAACTCGTCATAGTAGCCAAAATACATGTGGGAAAACCATGGGTAAAGCACAAGAAACGGGAAGACATAAGGACGCTGAAGAATGTTCTTTGGCCTCAACAGCTGTGATGACTCTACAGCCGGGTTCTTAACCAGCTCAGCACCCATTTTGCAGTTGTGAATTTTCTGTAATGGAGGCAATTGAAGAATAAACTTTGGCGATGCTGTGATCGCTTTATCGTGGCAATTTTCCACGTTGAAATTTAATACGGCAGTCGCTTTTTCGCGGTGATTATGTAAGAGATGCGTAATCGATATAGACAAGAAGATTATACATTATACTACGTGATAATTTAGTAAATGCAGGATGCTATTATTAAAGATATCTATTGTTTCTCGGTATTCTCGAGTAGCTGTAGTCGTTGGATGGTTTTCCATTTCTCTTTATCGTACTCTCCAATGACATCGGAGGGAAATACACTTTGATGTGAGTTCTCCGACCAATTTGATTCGGGAGTATTGGAATTATCATGAGAGAATGCATCTTCTAGTTTTTTGCTCTTTCTTGGTGTGATACTGGTATCAACAACAGAGTCATTTCTTGAAAGCTGGGTCAAAGCAGCGTGCGATGGATTGGCTGTAAGTGTGGCTGTTGCACTCGGTGTTGTTGACGGACGACGTCTTTTGCTTGGTGAGCTTTGTAATTCATGAACATATGACAAATTTGGAATCTCATCATCATTAGCTTTGTAGACAATACTTGACAATGAAAGATTTTTCGAAAGTCTTAGCTTCTTAGGTGAACTATAAATAGATTTCCTCTTTGGCGAAGATGGCATGGACACACTAAAATTTTTGAAAGATATAATTGAATCTTTATGACCATGTCCTTTTCTCAATGATTTATGAGGTGAGAAACTTTTACTTTTGGTTAAATGATTTGTTGGTGTTTGAATACGCTCCAAGTGTAACGAGGATCTTGACTGATCCATAACATCATCCATATACTCATCTGATCCACAACGCTGTGCATCCTCCACAAATTTCATGGCCTCATCAGCTGAATTTTCAGATGAATTTGAAGCTGTCTCTGGCTCAATATCATCTTCTCTACTGATTTCCGATTGTATTTCATCATCAGTTGGTACCATCATATCAAAATGTGCAGACTTCTCAAATTGTCCAGTTGGTTTCATTGGCGATTCTAATACTCTCGGTTCACCAAATTTAAATTGATTGAAACCTTTCTCAAAATCACTTGGTGATATTGTCTTCATCCCATTGGGAGTTTGAACATCTGGGGTTGATTTCAATGGGAAGAAATTTTGCATTGTTGCTGCACGAGGTATGGATTCTGGAACATGCTCTGAATGTAATTCATATCCCATGTTTGATTGACTTTGTGATGATCTGAATGGAAGACTTGGTATTGTGAACTTTGGTTCATTTTCTTTCATTTGTGGTTTCAGATGAGGAGGTAATAAGGCACTGGGTATTCTTCTTAATGCATCTCTTTCCATACTTAGGTTTTTGGCATTATCTGTATCTCTTGAAGGGTACATATCCAAATGTGTTGTTGAAGCAATAGAATTTGATGTCATTGATTCTCTAATAGGTTGACTTTGTCTATTGTGTAAGAATGAGAAATCGCCTGTTGAAGTTGATTGATTTATGACTGATAGTTTCTTAATTGAGTAAAGCTGTGATGCATTGGCCCTACCCATTGTTTCAAGCTCTGAGTTTGATGACATTGGATTTTGCTTTAGGCTAAGCTTCGATTTGGTGGATTGTAACAATGTTTGTTGATCAGTTGAGGATTGTGTTTCCTGATTACCTGAAGCTTTTCTCTCGACAAGAGTTGCTGCAGATGCCTTCATTGATATGACCTTGTGTTTCAAATCCTCTATATCTGATTCATCCAGTTGTGTTATATCAAAACTGTCTTGCCTTGAGAGAAAATGAGTGTTGATGTGTGAACTTAGTGATAGCCCATGGAAAAATTGAGATGCAATGATTAGAGCCAATAAAGAAATCAATAATTTTGGTGATGAGATTGTATTTGAGTATGTTATTAGATAGTTTATCAGTGAAAGTCCAGCTCCCAAAGATACTAATGCTGAAGTTGTTGTGATGGCAATCAATACCCAAGTTGTAGATAATGAATTGATGAATAATAGGGGCAATGATAATAATGATATAAATTCACCAACGATTAATACAATCAAACATGGTCGGCTTAGACTTTGACCCGACTGAACAATGTTTGTTACCCCTAGTGCACCAGTTGCTGATGATACTGCAATGGAAGCTAAGTGTATTGATCGAAGCAACAATCGACTCGTAGGTCGTCTATCCATTTCTTAGAGGATGGGTATTAAATATTAATGCTGATTAGAGTTGATGAACACAATGATAGGTATTTGAATTGTTTAGCTCTGAATGATTGTATTTGGTAAGTTTGTCAACCACTTTTTCAATTATTCTTCAATAACAGTACCTGGAATTAGACAACCCTGTAGAATATGCGCTAGCACCGATTTGTATATGGTATGCAGAATGTAAACAAACAACCGGTCAGCTTTGTAATGAATGACTGTAGTTAGTGGGTTGTATAAGGAGTATGAGTTGTAGTGGGTTTTGTAGCAAAGTAACGGTCAGATCTCAAGGTACCTGAAATCCAGATCATCTACAAATTCGATCAATTGTTTTTATTTTGTTCTGCAAGAAAAACTACCTGTGAAATCTTGATTGGTATATGTTTACTTTTCGCCAAATATGGTAATCCGACCAGGCTTCGAAAAACACCGGAATTGCCCCAGAAGACATAAACTTGAAAAATAAAACCATTACTCTTCACAGATAATCACCGCAAGTTATGACAGTTATCGGCTTGGTGGTGGAGATATGAGACATATTCTAGCTTTATGATGTTTGATAACAACAACTCTGGGTCACAGGCTAGCTTGAAGCAACTTTTTGGAAAGTTTCGATCATCTTCAAGGTCCACCAGAGCTTCGGAGTCTCCAGAGAATACACCACCGATTTCTAGACAGAGCTCATCCACAGCTCTAGGTGGTTCTTTATCGAAATATGGGAAAAGGATTGACGTCTTAGGCTCGGGGATCTCGAGTAAAGTTGAGCTATATTACAAGAAACAAAGTAACCAATATTATGCAGTGAAGGTTTTCAACGGACGTGAAAATTATGAGTCCCGAGATGAGTTTAGACAACGATGTTATGAAGAGTATGATATCACAAAGGATTTGAACCATGTAAACATCACAAAGACATTCAATTTCATATCAAACTTATCCACAAATTTTTTGGTAATGGAGTTCACCCCATATTCATTGTTGAAAGTGATACAAGTTGCAACTCCGTTTGAAACGGAAATTTTTTGTTTCTTCCGACAGATATGTTCAGGAATTGCCTATTTACATGAACATTACATCGCACATAGAGATTTGAAGCTGGAGAACATTCAGTTGGATTACACAGGAACCATTAAACTAATTGATTTTGGTACTGCGTTTCATTATGGTCCTCGTAAGAGACCTGCGATTGGTGCTGTTGGGACGGAAGGGTTGATAGCACCAGAAGCACTATCCAGACTAGAATATGATGGTGAACTCTGTGATATATGGGCATTGGGTATTGTGTTGTATAGTATGATCAATGCCAATTTCCCCTGGACTGCTGCTAGAGATTCAGATCAAGATTTTAAACTATTCAAACAAGATGAAAGTACGATACGGGATAGGTTCCCCGAGGATATTTGGCCAATTGTTGTCCAAATACTACAAGTTGATCCGCTTCAAAGGATAAGAGCACCTCAAATACTTGAACAACTCGACACTATTGACTCTGTTTGTAAACACAGCAAATGTCCAGAGAAAAGACATGCCAAAACTCTGAGAATATGTGCCAACCGGTTCAAACTTGACTCTGTCAAGCAGCAAAGCTGACTCAGCTCGGGTCACGTGCTACCCGCGAAAGTTGTTTGCTAGGCGAAAAAAAAATACATAAGGTCGATGATCTGGCTTTGATATCAATTTGTAGATTTACACTGCTTTTCCCAGATTTAACCAACCGGACAATCACAATGCTTCGTACCCAACTACGCTCCATCAGCAGAACTCCTCAATTGACTGGTCGTCTAGCCGTGAGTGGCATTTATATCCCCCATAATTCATTGGAATTCAACTAATATCTATCGTTTAGAGATCTTATGCAGTCTCCACTAAAGCTCAAGAGGTAAGTTTCTTACAACAGAATCTACGTTATAAACAATGTCTAATGTTTTCGCCAGCTTATTTCCAAAAATGTCGAAGAGATTGATCCAGAAATGGCACAAATTTTAAAATCAGAACGTTTACGTCAAAAATCTTCAATTACTTTAATTCCATCAGAAAATTTCACTTCAAAATCAGTTATGAATTTATTAGGTTCAGAAATGCAAAATAAATATTCTGAAGGTTATCCAGGTGAACGTTACTATGGTGGTAATGAATTTATTGATCAAGCTGAAAGTCTTTGTCAAAAAAGAGCCTTAGAAGCGTTTAATTTAGATCCAAAACTTTGGGGTGTTAATGTTCAATCATTATCAGGTGCACCAGCTAATTTATATGCTTATTCTGCTATTTTAAATGTTGGTGATAGAATCATGGGATTGGATTTACCTCATGGTGGTCATTTATCTCATGGTTATCAAACCGCTACAACAAAGATTTCTTACATTTCTAAATATTTCCAAACTATGCCATATAGATTAGATGAAAAAACTGGTGTTATAGATTATGATGTACTTGAAAAATCAGCTGAATTATTTAGACCAAAAATTATTGTTGCAGGTGCATCTGCTTATTCAAGAGTTATTGATTATGAAAGAATTAAAAAAATTGCTGATAAAGTTGGTGCTTATGTTCTTTCAGATATGGCACATATTTCAGGTTTAGTCTCTGCTGGTGTTACACCATCACCATTCCCATTTTCTGATATTGTTACTACAACTACTCATAAATCTTTAAGAGGACCAAGAGGTGCAATGATTTTTTTCAGAAAAGGTTTAAGAAAAACTACTAAAAAGGGTAAAGAAATTTATTATGATTTAGAGAAAAAAATTAATTTTTCAGTTTTCCCAGCTCATCAAGGTGGTCCACATAATCATACAATTTCAGCTTTAGCTGTTGCATTAAAGCAAACTCAAAGTCCAGAATATAAAACATATCAACAAAATGTTGTTGAAAATGCAAGTCATTTTGCTGATGTTTTACAATCTAAAGGATTTGAATTAGTTTCAAATGGTACTGATACTCATTTAATCTTAATTGATTTACGTAGTAAAAAAATTGATGGTGCTAGATTAGAAGCTGTATTGGAAAGAATTAATATTGCAGCTAATAAAAATACAATTCCAGGTGATAAATCTGCATTATTCCCATCTGGTTTAAGAGTTGGTACACCTGCAATGACTACTAGAGGTTTTGAAAATAAAGAATTTAATAAAGTTGCTGATTATATTGATCGTGCTGTTAAATTAGCATTAACTTTAAAAGAACAATCTCAAGGTGATGATGCTAGAGCTTTATTGAATGATTTTAAAAAATTAGCTGATGAGTCAGATGATGTTAAAGCTTTAGGTAAAGAAGTTGCTGAATGGGTTTCTCAATATCCGGTCCCAGGTGAATTATAAGCTGGAATGTTATCCATGTATCGTTATATTCACAACATGTTATATTTGAGCATTAAATGTAGTTTCCGTATAATCTAGAAATTGTTAATCCTACAAGCCGTTTTAGTATATAGAGATATATTAATATATATATATGCGAATGACGTACGTTAATTTCGTACTGGTACATCAATGTCATTAAATTGAAATCTATGTTTTCAAGTTGAGATGTTGGAATTTGCAACTATCATCATTGCAATTCCCATTGATCAACTCCATTGGACATAGTTGATCATTATCATTAACTTGTACAGTATGATCCTTTTTAAATCCCAATGAATGGTACGGTTTGAACTGACTTGCTTGATGCTATAAATCAAATGTGTTAGTGAGTCCATCGGATAATCTCAACATGAAATGTGTGTTCTTATTTAGAACAAATGAAAGATCAAAACGGAAAGTGATGCTTTAGTTGACATGCACATGATCAAAATATGACAGTGCACCACTAGCACAACTCCATGATTTTCATACCAATCAAAAAATAATTACCTTTGGAATCTTATGAATTGTGTCCGATGAAACCATTCCATTATCAATACGAAGATCTTGCTCCAGTGGGGGTTCATTCTCTTTCTGAGCTTCGTCATTGTCATTCCCTTTCTTCTCGGATTCTTGCTTTAGTCTCTTTACTTTCATTTGCTGAACTAATTTGGCTTTCAATTCGGCCCTTTTGTTTTCCATCTCTATACTTTCTAATTCTTCCAACTCGACTAATTTTTTGGCTAGTTCATCTTTCCAATTACAAACATCAACTAAATCTCCCACTTTCGTAGAGATTTTTGACTTAATCTTGAGAATCTCCTCGTCCATATTAATCAACTGTGTTCGTAGCCAAGAAGCCTGGGCCTCTTTCTCTTTCAATTGATTTTCCAATACTCCTTTATCTTCAGTTGATATTGATCCTGAAGATTCAACTTTCCTTATCTTCACACTCAACTCCTTGACACGGTTTGACAATACTGCCTTCTTCTTAGAGCTTTCATCTTCATCTTGATCGATTTTTCTCTTCTTACCTGAATCCTGTATTTCATCAGAGGAAATCTCATACACGGATGACTCCACTGTATCAACAACCGAGTTCAAAACAGGCGTATAAACTTCATCTTGTTCTTCACCTTCTTGCTCTTCCTCGTCGTCATCTTCTTCTTCCTCCTCGGATGACGACTCTGCTAAATCTATAACAAGATCTTTCAACCATTCAGGTTTCTCCTCGGTTGGGGCTCTATAAGACTTACTCTTGAACAATGGACGCTCATGGATCACTGGTGTGTTTGAGTTTGATCTTTGATCATCCCAAGAGCTATAACCGTTATTATTATTGGTGAAATGGTTGACTTTGGGCACCACTTTGGGCACCACAAATCTCCATTCATCAAAACATTGCGCCAAATATTCCCTCTTGACACCGGATCTCTCAACAATCTCATCAAATGAAAGCCCCAATGACCTCAGGTCCAGCACTGCTTCATATACAGCGTGTTTCAAATCACGATCATCCATCTTCAGGGTTGGTGGTTTGATGGGTACTGACACCGGTGTTTGACTTCTTGAAGCATTATTGCTTGGTCTCTTCTTCATCGACGCCAATACGGCCTGTCTCTTGGCCTCCAAGTCCGACATGCCCGACTTCACTGTCGAGAGAGAAGCACTGGTTCCTGAATCAGCCATAACTTCAACAAAATGTGGGTATCCTAGAAATGTAAATGGGTATTTAGTATTTAGTAAAAGTGAGGTAATATAAAAAAACAAAGATTAAAAGGCTCTATATAAGACACAGCAAAAAGGTGTTTTCTGCTATTTTTTTTATATCTTTTGTATCTCCGCTATATGCTCTTGGGCCCTGAAACAAGAACTAGCTCTTCTTCAACGCTCCTCTTTAGCTTTTTTATAAGTGGGTCAAATTGGTTGAAATTATATCTTTTTACACAAAAACAACATGAGAAAATTCGCGAGCTGAGAAAAGTCGTGGCCGTTTCAAAAATTCTCGAATGTAAATTTGACACGAATTTAGTCTTCTTGAGCACCTTTAGATCTCTTTGAGCAGTTTTAAGCAAGCACAATGTCCAATCTCAGCATCTCGAGCAGGGAACAGAGCCATTCTCGTAACCAGTCGGTGCTGGACTTTGGCGGGAGCAGCTCTCCCAGAAAGAAGCCTGCCCACAGATCGCAGCACTCGATCCAGAAACCAGTGATTATCGTCCCGTCAGTCTCTGAGTCCTCGTTTGGTGCTTCAATTGGCACCAGAACAGCCAACTTGCCCAACTTCAAGGAGCTGGGACCACCAGATCTCGTGCACGTCTCCACGTACAACAAGCAGATCCAGAAGGAA
Organism: Hansenula lynferdii; assembly: GCA_030582155.1. NCBI lineage: Eukaryota > Fungi > Ascomycota > Saccharomycetes > Phaffomycetales > Wickerhamomycetaceae > Hansenula > Hansenula lynferdii. The sequence goes on along the minus strand of JAKTWT010000201.1, from coordinate 14,561 downwards.
GAGGGCGAGTACCACTACATCACAGGGCTCGACGTATCCTCCGCAGTGGCACCATTGGCATATCTAACAACATTGAATCTGAACGCTACCAAGTCCTCAGCAAAGCATCCAACCATCTACACCTACTGCTCATACGATGCGTTCAGCAGATGTGATGTTCGCATCAGAACAGAGTTCCCGAACACAAACCCAAATGCTTTCCAATTGCAACTGATACCAAGTGACAGAAGTAACAAGACCCAGAATGAAGTATACGAGGAAATCTGGGATGGATTGCTTGTCAGTGCTGTGGTGAGATCAGTCACCATCAATTTGGATTTTGAAAGAAAGCTTCCCGCATTGGTGGAAAAACCATTAACCAAATCAACACAACACTCAAAGACAATAATATCGAAATTAGTCAATTTTTTGGAAAGAGGATATCTCTTGGGATGTGTATCCACGGTGCAAAGACCTTCTATAACTCAAAATTTCCTTGTTGATGCATTATTGAAAATCGTTGAGCTCACAAGTCTTTATCAATTCACAATTGAACAGATTCAATCACGCAAACGTAAAGAATTGGATTATCTAGTGGTGAGAATCTTATTTTTGGCTAATCGTGAGATTGATGCAATTAAACTGATCAATGAATCGTTGAAATCAAATCAAAGAGATTCATTAATACTTAATGAACAAGTCAAGTTCCTTATTGGTAAATCACAATTCCAATTAGCGATTAATCCTGCAAACGCCGCGGTCAATGCTAACCCTGTTGATTTTGAAAGTTGGTATAACTTGACCAAATTACACATCCTGACCGATGATATTCCAATGGCATTAGTTGCATTAAACTCTGCACCAATGTATTCAGTTCGTGCCAAGGACTTGATTTACAATGAAAATAAGGATACATTATCTTTACCATTCCCAACTGAAGGTAAAATCAAATCGGTATGGGAGAATATATCACAGGTTCATGGGCTTGGATCTGAAAATTTGGTCAAATTCTCACCTCGTTTCGAAGTGGAAGCATGTGATCCCCAATTGATTAGAATCAATTCACAACCTTTGAAAGGTACATATAAATATGCATACGATTTATTAATTCTGATAATCAATAAAATTGGTTGGGATAATTTATTAAAAGCAAGATCACAAGTATTCATAATGGATGATGAATACAAAGAGAATTTTTCAAGTTCAAGCATACAAATAACAAACAAAGGTACAAGTATTACAAGTAAAAGACTTTGTGAAAGATGGCTAGATCAATTATTCCAAGTCTTGTATGAGGATTTAAGAATTGTTTTGATCGTGGAAAATGAATTGATCAGTGAAAAACAGTTGAAACATAGTGGATTAGAGTGGGAACTCATTGGACTAGCCTCTTATAGAACTCATCATTTCAAAAATGCAGTTGCTGCGTTAAGAACTACGTTAAGTGCAAAATTTGATATTATATCTGCTTACAAATTAATGGATCTATGGCTAGGTGCAAATACTAATCCTGAGTTCAAAATATGGAACAAGATTAACAAGTTTGGTGATTTTGATATCAACTTGGATCAAATCTTGGACGTATTGGTGAAATCAATCAGTTTTAATCTTAGATTTTTCAATGAATTTGAATTGCAAGTGTTGCTTTTCCTCAAGAAATTCTTGGAAAGATTCGATGTCGACTACGTGAAGAACAAGATCCAGGTGCTGTTTGAAAACGACAACAAGGACTACAAGAACTCCGGTGTCATCCCACCATTTGACTCTCTAGTGGCCGATGTCACATCTTTCACTCCTAATGTATAATGTATAATAAAACGCTTTTGATAAGCGCCACACTCTGCCATTTTCGCGGGCAAATAAAAATTCTCAAGATTTTCGCGACCATCAAAAAAAAAATGGCGCTCAGTCGACAACATCAACGTGAATTAAGAGTTGTTTTCAATCAGAGGTTGAGATTGAAACCAGTTATTGATTCATTTGTTAGAGACTGGCTTTTTGGTTGTGCGCCTGCCATTGCGAAAGAACAGAAGCAAGAAGAAGCAAAGAAAAGTCAATCCTTGGTATTAAATCAGGCGGGTTCTCAATTGCTGTTGTCCCTATTGTTAATAAGAATTAGAAGGCATTGTCAAGGGAAATTGAGAATAATTGAACATCACTATAGATTTTTATATCAAAGAAAAGTTTTAGAAGTCCACACAACTTGATCTGCATATTTATTCAGTTTTACCGTTTATTTTCGAAATCAAGTTCAATTATCACATCACGGAACCTTGAAAGGAAAAAGTCGTGTGCTATTGCTATTTAAATCATAAACATTCCATAATCAATAATACCACAGGAAAATTCACATTGAAGAAATAAACGATTCATATTAACGCATTACCATCATGTCTGGTTCATTTTGGAGATTTGGAAGTAATTTCAATGAAGTATCTGCTATAAATAATCTATTGGATAATGGATTTGTTCAAAGACCATCATCAAATCAACAGAGGAGAAGCTCAATATCATCAGATGAATCTAAAAACTCAAATGATTATGATAATGATGATGACTATACAGGGAATGAAGAAGATAATTTCATGCCAAATTTAGAAATTTTAGGTGATTTATTAGATGAACCTGAAATTTTAGAAGAATTGGCATCATCAAACATTAAATTAATTGAATATTTAAGACAAAGAGAAGTTATTGAACAATTGATCCAATATATAACAACGGAGGAGAAAGATTTGATAGATGATAAATCCAATAAGAATAACGATGACAATGATGATGATGATAATAAAACCAATGACATAAATAATGATTCAAATGATATAGATCAAGATTCTTCAACAAGTTCTCAAAGAAGAAGAAGTTCCACTTCAGATTCAGATTCGGATGATAATTTAAATTATGATCAACCTGAAACTATACAGGAAATTCATTCAAGAAGAACTCATGTCGCTGCAGAAATTTTAAGTGTTGATGCATGGTCATTAACAGATGCTATAATGGATAATTCTGATCTTTTGGCTAAACTTTGGAGCATATTGGATAATCAATATCCTTTACCAATGGTATTATCAACTTATTTCATGAAGATTAATGAACATTTATTGGATATGAAAATTGATGAAATGTTAAATTTCCTTTTGAATCAAAAAAATTTGGTTGATAGATTCTTATTACATATTGATAATCCTCCATTAATGGATTTCTTGTTAAAAGTTATAAGTACAGATAAACCAGATACACCAACTGGTATAATTGATTTATTAAGACAACAAAACCTTGTTGATAAATTGATTTCATTTTTAAAACCAGATGTTAATCAATCTGTTCAATCTGCTGCAGGTGATTTTATAAAAGCATTTGTTACAATAAGTGCAAATTCAAATACTGATAATTCAACAATTGGACCAAATGAATTAACAAGAGAATTGGTTTCAGAAAAAGTTATGAAACGATTATGTGATTTGATGTTAACTGGTGGTACCAGTTTGGCAAATGGTGTTGGTATAATCATTGAAATTATTCGTAAAAACAATTCAGACTATGATTTTGTTCCAGTATTATATATCACCATTGAATCACATCCACCAACCTCAAGAGATTCCATTTATTTGGGACATTTAATTAAAGTCTTTTCAGAAAACATTCCAAATTTCGCCAAGATTTTACAAAAGACTAAATTGGATAATATGGATACTCCATTTGGTTCAATTGAACCATTAGGTTTTGAAAGATTTAAAGTTTGTGAATTGATTGCAGAATTATTACATTGTTCGAATATGGGATTATTAAACGATGAAAAGGGTGAAGAGATTGTACGTGAACGTGATTTAGAAAGAGAACGTATTATTGCATTGGAAAGATTACAAGAAGAAGAGGAGAATGAACAAAACGATGAAGATGATGAGGATTCTGATCATGAAGCTTCAAAAGTGATGGATAAATTGGATATATCAAATGAGAATGAACAAGAAGACAAAAAGGAGGACAATGAAGGAACTGAAGAATCAAAGGAGAAGAAACCTGAAACCAAAATCAAGCATGAAAAAACACCAAGTCTTGAAATTCAATCTGAACCAGATTCAGATGTTGATACTACATTGGAAATTCAATATGATGAAAATGAAGTTTTAATACGTAAAGATCCAGTTATTGGTGATCAATTGAAGATTGCATTAGCTGATAATCAAGTTATATTGACAATTTTACAAATGTTTTTCAAATTCCCATGGAATAATTTTTTACATAATGTTGTTTTCGATATTGTTCAACAAATTTTAAATGGATCTATGGATATTGGTTATAATAAATATTTAGCTATTGATATTTTCGGTCGTGGTGAAATTAATAAGGCTATAATTGAAGGACAATTAAATTGTGAACAATATGAAATCAATAATGGTTTAAGATTAGGTTATATGGGTCATTTAACATTAATTGCTGAAGAAGTTGTTAAATTTACCGCATTATATCCACCAAATACTATTCATCAAGTCATTTATGATGCTGTATCAACACAAGAATGGACATTATATGTTACAGAGACTTTAGTTGATACCAGAGAGAAATATAATGCATTATTGGGTGGTACCGTTGGGGATGATGATACTGAAAATCAAACAACTGATGAATCTCAAATGGTTACACCTGGTGAAGTTGATGATGATTATAATTTAAAGAGTGATAATAAGAAAGACACAGATGATTCTGGTGATCAATTTTCTAGATATATGTCACAACAATTAACTAATCATTTACCAGATAAATTTGGATCATCAGATGAAGATGAAGAAGATGATGATTTAGTTGGTTGGAATAATAAACAAGTTTATAATTCAAATGCAATGTCAATGAATGACGATGATGATGATTATGAAGATCCAAATGATGATGGACAGTCATATGTGAAGAAGGATCATCCATTATATTCTAATATGTTGACTTCAAGAGATGAACGTGATATGTCACGTTTCGCAGATGATGATGAAGAAGAAGATGAAGATGAAAAAGCTGAAAAAGATGAAGAAGATCAACATAGGAAATTATTCAGTAGTGCATATACACAACAAGATGATGAAGATGATCAAGAAGAAGAAGAAGATGATGATGATCAAGAAAAAGATGATAGTGGTGATGTTGGTTATGGATTGACTAGAACTAGAAGTAAAGGTGAATTAAATTGGGATGAAGATGAGCAAGATAGATTGATCAACGTTGCAACATATATGAAGAATAATCAATCATAAAACTTTTAAATTCAACTCAATCACTAATGACTAATTATGACCACACGTTACATTATAGACAGTTTTCAATTTCTTCAACTTGCACGATCAAGAGGAACCTTTTATTTTTCAATTGCACTTGTTTCCATTATCATGATATTTTAGAACCATTATACCAGGTATAAATTAATATATATGTAGCATAAGAAATAATATTTTGTAGAAATCAAGGTTGCACTAGAAAATATCCGCGAATTTGCTGTGTATGAATTTTCCAGGGCCAACAAATTCGTTCAACAAAAACAATAAGCACTTGATTATTTCAATTAAAAGGGATTTTATACGAATCTTTAAATTCACCAATGTCTCAATCAACTGCCGTCAAGGAACCTGTGAAGGATCAAAAGAAGTCTCAAGGATGGTTGGTTATATATAACCAAGTGTCTGCCTCATTATGGTCAATTGTTCTTTTCAATACTGTTCTATTATCAGCTTTATTAGGACAACCATTACTTTTCGAAAAAACCAATAGAATTACCACAATCATTCAAAGTTTTGCCCTTGTGGAAGTTTATAACTCTGCAGTGGGGATTGTTAAATCACCAATCTTAACTACAATTTCTCAAGTTGCATCAAGATTATTAGTTGTCTATGGTATTTTCCAAGTATTACCAAATTCACCTGCAAACTCACATTGGAGTTATATTACATTATCATTATCATGGTCAATTACTGAAATTATTAGATACTTGTACTATGCCCAAAATATATCAACAAATGGTAAACCAGCCAAAATCTTGACAATTTTGAGATATAATTTGTTCTTTGTTTTATACCCAAGTGGTGTTGCCAGTGAAATCTCTATGATTGTTCTTTCTTTAGGTGAAGCTGAAGCTGTTGTTGGTACTTGGTATAAATGGTTATTGATTGTCATTATTGGTGTTTATGTCCCAGGTTTCTACACATTGTTCACCCACATGTTGAAGCAAAGAAAAAGAGCTTTGAAAGCTTTGAATGAGAAGAAGGAGAACTAGATAGTGCATAGATCTGTCATCACCTATAAATGTCACAATGTGTACAGTGTAACGTTTAACAAATTTGTAGCATCTATCATCTATGTGTATTCCTAATTGGGTTATTTCCTCTTTAGGTTATTTCCAGTATTTTCCGAAAATCGCGAATATTTTTCATATAGGAAAAAAAAGCTGAAAAGACCAACGATGAAGACATGATGAATATATTAGTTATTGATTTGTTATCTTGAGACTTGTTGAAGCCATGATGAACTCCATTTTCAGAAACGCTGCGAGATTGGCAGTGAGACAACCATTTCCAATAACATCGACCGTGGCTAGATCGTCACTGGTCCGTCCATTCACATCTTCATCAATTGCATTAAACACACCGGCAATAACTCCAGTTACCACTGAATCTGCATCAAAAGACGCTCCAGCTGTTGCACAAGCCGACCTATGGCCTCTAAAGCTATCAAATGAACTATATGCCGTTGTGCGTGTTCACAATAACCCATTCTTGGTCACCGAAGGTGATATCATGACTTTACCATATCATTTGAAAACAGCTGAAGTTGGTGATACACTAAATTTCCATGATGTCTCATGTATTGGTAACCGTAATTTCACATTGGCTAATAGCCCAATAGATTCAAGCTTGATCAGTGTTAAAGGTGTTGTCATAGAGAAGACCAAGATGCCAATGAGAATAAGGGAAGTCACCAAGAGAAGACACAGAAAAGTCCGTCACGCTATAAGTAAGCCTCACAAGACACTTGTGAGGGTCACAGAGATCCAGTTGAAAGAGTAATCAGGCCTGTGGCTGTTGTATAAAGATCAATAACGACGTCGTGTAAATAATGACAACGTCTGTAAACTACGTAGTGGTCCGATTTCGGTGCTTCAAAAACGACAAGTGACCTCAAACACACACCAACAAGCCTCAGTAACCTTTTATCCTTCACAGAGCTCATATTCCCTCTTTCAGGGCCAACCGTCAATCTTTTGTAGCTTCTCAGATCTTCGCTGTGTCCCATTGTAAATACCACGGAAATAACCAGACAATCAAAACATCAACAAACACAAACTGCTACAACAACGCTAAATCCTCCACCAACAGCTCGCAATGTCTGGCGACAGATACAACCAGGACACCGCAAAGGCCAGCGACAACATCCCGGACTTCCTCATCGACTCTGTGCCCTACATCAACAACACCAGACACCTGAATTCGCAGCTGTCCAGAGACAAGATTAACCCATATTTGCCAGCTGAAAAGGCTAGAAAGCTGTCTTCATCAAGTGTCAAGTCGTTCGAGGGCTTCGAAAAGGCACCGCCAGCTCATAATGCTGCTGATAAGTCGTTCAACAGCGAAGGAGACGCGTCCAAGTTCAGCTTTGAAGCAATGTCAGGTGGGCCAAGTCCTATCAACAAGTCCAAAGGTTTTGAAAAGATAAGTGGCCATAGAGTATTTTCAGAACCAGCTTATCAATCATCAAGTGCTTCCAATGCTGGTGTTCTCTTGGATCGCTCGATAGAGCTAAATGATAATTCATCTGGGTTTGTCACTGCAAATAACTCCAGACTTACATCTGACATGACTCCATCACATATACCATTATCTCAACCTAGGTCAAGATCTGTGTCTCCGAAACCACCATTGACTATTCAAACATCTACACCAAATACTAGTCAAATTCAATCTGATGGGGAAAATGATTTGAATATGACGGGGAACAGCTCACAAAATCAATTCAGTTTCTTCAACACAAGCACTGATTTCCATCCCGAAAGTCCCTCTTCTAACATCAAATTCAACATGAACAAAAGAGCTTCAGTGGTACCCAAGGACTCGCCTCATAGTAGGAACTCATCAATCTCGTGGGCCGTGAATAACCCGAATGAATGGACTATTGAAAGGGTTATATTCTGGTTGGATTTACATCAGTTTAATGAAACGTGGATCAATGTATTCAAAACTCATAACATAACTGGCCAAACTTTCCTTTCAATGACAAATTACCAGAATTTGAAAAACTACAAACAGGAACTTTCCGCGGCTAATGACTCTACACAGTCGAGATTTATTCATTTACTACGGAAAACTTTGGATAGACCATCATCAAGTGGCACCACAGCTAGCACTTTCTCAACGATACCCACAGCCATTTCTCAAGGACAACCTTCCGATACAAAATCTATCGCTTCCTCAAGCCCATCCTTCGACAGTTTGGATTCAAGTCCAGCAAATTCAATGGATCTAAGGACAGAACCTATGAATAATAATGATGATGCCTTGGTACCAACTATCTCTGCTCCGCAATTGATACAACCAAATCCGACTCCTCACCGTGATGAACTCGCTGCAAGTCCACCGATGAGTCTTGATAACAGCATGCTATCAAATCATCCTCAGCAGAGATTGAAAAGAATTAGTTCCAAGAGAAGACCAGTTTCCACTATTGAAAGTTCATCGAAAAATATGTGGGCCACAAATTATTCACCAGTCTCACCTGCAATGTCAATTCATTCACATAATGGACATGGGTTTTTCAGAAGACATCAGAAATCAAGCTCATCTGAATCATCAATGTTTAGCTCTATTTTCCCCAATAGTAACAACAATAATACAGCTTCAACTTCAAACTTGAACTCATCGTCAAATGATAGCACTCAACCAGCTAACGATAAAAGAATGTCTAAGATGGATAATCAAGAATCTAAAGGTTTGTTGAGTAAGTTTAGACTAAGAACTGATAGATCAAGAAGTAAAGATGCTGCTAGAAAAGGTTCACAATCTCCAATAAGTCCCGTGTCGACAAATATGGCAGAATTACAACAAAGAGTAGAAAATGTTCAAAAAAGGGAAAAAGAACTTGAAAAAAAGAAGAAGGTTGAGTTTTTCCAACCAGTTTCAATTGATAGGAAATATTTACCAGTTTCACAAAAAATCAACTCTGATAAATATATTTTGGTCACTAGAGATAATCAATTTTTCCAACCAATAAATATTGGGCCAATTGCTACAAATGATACATCATCATTCAAAATTCATTTAATGAGATCAGTGGATCCTAACTGTACAGATGCTTCTATTCATTTAACAGATTTTGGATCTTCTCAAGGTGAACCATTAGATGATAAGACTTTAGCTGCACTTTTAGAAAATTCATTCAACAATTGTACCATGAAGTTATTTGTTTCTCCAATTGAAAACTATTTAACAACAACAATGACTAGTTCATCTGTCTCTAATACAAGTCTCTCAGATTCTCAATCATTTGAGACCAAAGGTGAAGAGAAAGTTTATCCAAATACACCGCAGCATTTCTATGATGATTCCACTATAGCAAAATCTACAGGAGAAGAGGTTGATTATTTAAACTTCAAGACATTAACATCTCAGTCGCAGCCTACTTTGCACACAACAACATCACAATCACCTGCAAACAAGCCATTGAACGCAAGAATTACACCTCCATTATCTAATATCAATCCAAGATCTCCCCCAATAATCATCAGTGCACATCCACAGAAATCACCACCTCCACCATTACATCCACAACAACAAAACCAAATCAAGAAACGGACTAATTCATCATCTTCATCAAAATCCATACCTCCAACGGCTGTACTACCACCTCCGTTACATCCACAACAACATCAACATGCAGCAGAAGATAGATCAGGCTCATTTAGAGTTATAAGACCTAAAGAAAGACAAGAGATTAATTTTGATAATAGAAGAGAATCTCCATTTTCTCGTCAACAAAGCAGTTTTATTGCTAGAAGAAATGCTCCACCTCCACCTCCAATTTTGAGAAGAGAGTCATCCAAGATATCAAATAAACCTGCTTTAACCCCTGTTAAGGAATCTTTTAGTAACGAAGGTACTTATATTGCATCTTATGCACCTGGTTCAAGTAACACTTTGGTTCCTGAACCTTACAAGGGAAGCTCAGGAAGTGTATCACCTGCATCGAGGAAAGCATTTGAATTTAAAGAGAAATTTGGGAAGAGTGATGAAAGTTTTAGTAACAGTAACAGTGGTGGTAGCATGATTAGTCGAAAATCTAGTGTTTTGAAAAGTAGAAACAGTGCCATAAAGAGATCAATTACAAGAAAATTTTCACAAAATGCCTCAGACAAATTTCAAGAAAATGTTATATCTTTTGATGATGCTCCTATGCTGGATGATGAGACTAGTGATGATGATTCAGATGACGATTTTTGGGCAAAGGCACCAACTGATTTGAGTAAAGAAGATGGGAAATCAAATGAAGAAAATAATGAAACCAAACCAAGAGAAATTTCCAAAATGGTTGTTAGACCTGCACCAGAAGTTCTTTATGATAACTTGGAACAATTTTTCCCTAATGCCAATTTAGATCAACCAGTGGTGGATTTGACACCACCTGCTTCACCAAATATGGAAACCAAAACAAAAGAACCTGAACTTGAGAAAGCTAAAATTAAAAAAACTGTCATCAGTAGTACTGCATTTGATGATAAGGGAATAGAACATTTGGCCAAACCTCATCGTGTGAAGACTATTCGTGCTGTTGCTAGAGAAGCTAGTGAGGCAAGAAAAAGAGAATCTATTAGAAGAACAATACATCAAAACATTGGTAACAAGAACGTACAAAATGAGTTCAATAATAAAGACGGTTCACAATTGGTTAGAAGACAAAGTACCAAAATGTGGGGGAAGAAAGTTGTTGAAGTTAAACCAAATCAAACACAATATTTAAGTAAGCTTAGATCTTCAAAGGGTGAATTTAAACAATTCTCATGGATTCGAGGTGAATTGATTGGGAAGGGAACTTTTGGTAATGTTTATTTAGCATTGAATGTTACCACTGGTGAGATGATTGCTGTTAAACAAGTATTGAAACCTGAAAGTTATAAAGAAAATACCAAAATACCAGAAGTTATTGAAGCCATGAAATCTGAAGTGGAAACTTTAAAAGATCTGGATCATTTAAACATTGTACAATATTTAGGATTTGAACAGACTGGTAAAGAATATAACTTATTTCTTGAGTATGTTGCAGGTGGTTCAATTGCATCATGTTTGAGACTTCATGGTAAATTTGAAGAGCCATTAATTAGATTTTTAACTTCACAAGTGTTGAATGGTCTTTCATATTTACATTCAAGAGGTATCTTACACCGTGATATGAAAGCTGATAATCTTCTGTTAGATCTTGATGGTGTTTGTAAGATTTCTGATTTTGGTATCTCAAAGAAATCTAATGATATCTATGCAAATGATGCAGCAATGTCCATGCAAGGTACAATTTTTTGGATGGCACCTGAAGTCGTTGATAGTAGGGAAGGTTATAGTGCCAAAGTAGATATCTGGTCATTAGGATGTGTCGTCTTGGAGATGTTTGCTGGTCGTCGTCCTTGGTCAAATTTAGAAGCTATAACTGCAATGTTCAAAATTGGTAAATCTAAAAGTGCACCACCAATACCTGAAGACATTTTACCTCATGTTTCCAAATATGGACAAAGATTTCTTGATAGTTGCTTTGCAATTGATGCAAATAAGAGACCTACTGCTCAGGAGCTATCTGTCGATACATTTTGTGAAGTTGATAATAATTTTACATTCTCCTCAACAAGATTGGCACAATTGATCAAGGCAAATGAGAAGAAGATAACATTATGAGTGATATCGATTAGTATTGTTTGAAATTCTAATCACTTTATACCATGTACATTGCAATGTAAGTCATACATTATGAGTAGTTAATATTGTTCCTGTGAACTCGTGCGCCAGGCGAAAGGGGTTTCATAAGGATAATTATAAAAGGATCTAAACGCATTTTCTTAATCACCCAATTCAAAATTCCAATTGGTTGAACAAATGATCTGTCAAAAAGATCACAATAATATCAAAAATCTACAATACAAGAATAGGTGAGGAATAAAGCTATGATTTCCTTTCGCATATATAATCTCTCTAATTGATTAGATCGTTTCTACGTTCTTCTTGGTTATATAAACCCTATTCAATTTTATTTAGCCGAGATTTGACACATAAGTTTCACGAATATTGAAAAGAGAAGATTATACAGCTACTAGTTATGGAAATAAAAGCAGTAAAATATTGGTATAGCAGTTATAAAGGGGCTTCAATGGAAAATTTAATTAATGCAATTTTTGGAATTTATAACAATTTGATCCCATGCAGGATTTTGTATAATTATATAATTGTCAATTTAGTTTATTAATTATATTCAAAAATCATAATATGCAGCTGGTTTTAAAATTATATTAGCCAATTATATCTCAATTTTACGTAGGTACACATGATCTATATCATGCCGGCTATATATTATAATTGATTATATATACCTGAAACTTTTGTATAATACCAGCTATAGGTATTGGTATATAATTCCCGAAAGTAAGTGATTTTTCGCGAAAGTCCTACAATATACAATTTAGTTTCCAAACAAATGATTCAAATCTTTACAGTTTGGAAAGACAGAACAACCAAAAGATTCCTCTTTTTCCAGGATTTATACTGATACTACTTTTATGGCAATTCACGTTACAAATAACAGCTTATTCGCGCTTTTTATTGACACGTAATCTGACATTTTGACACAATATTTTTTCAATATGGTCTCCCCTGGAAACCAAAAATAATAGAATATTCTGTACATATATTGTATTCCATTGTCTCTAAAATTCATGGGATAACTTGACTTCCTTGGTGATCCATATATAGTAAATGGCCGCTCACAATTCGGTTAGCTACTCTAGATAAGATTCGAAGCTTCGATGACCATTGACCGTAAATTGTTCCCCCATCAACCAAAGAATCAAACTCTATCGTCACCGGGGTGGTTGAGCCGTTGACCCAGGTGATTGTGCCACACTTCTGTGAAACCTTTGTAGACTTGGAGATCCAGTAACATTGCTAAATAGGGTCCAATTATTCTAGCATCTGCTTTAACACCAAATTACCTCAGATTAATTCGGAAGTTAATCCCACCATTCTGGTTTTGTGGCAGATACACAAAGCAGAATTCTAGAAAAAGATAATTGAAATGGGTTTTATTACATCAATTTAAACGTAGAATCGTAGAAAATGGGGTTTATGGATAGCTGAGACTACGAAGACTAATGCAAGAAAGTGATTGGTGGAGAATTCCTGACAAGCTTTCGAAGCCAGCCCTCGCTTTTATGACCAACTTGCTTCTGGCTTTACAAATCTTGGTGAAACATCAGCAGATAAAACGCTAAGACTTTAGCATTCTAACAGCAGACACACAGAAACAGGAGAAGCAGAAGAAGAAGAAGAAGAGCTATTGGGTATCCTGACCAAGTACCTTTAGCAACTCTTTTGGAAGTGGACCTTGTTCTAGTGGAGCAATTGGCATTTTGATACCCTGGATATTATTTCAACTTTTTTTTCCCCATTTGACTTTGGTCTTTTGATCTGAGGCACCAGGAATGACGAGGGAGGATGCATTGTGACGCTCTAAAGGTGAGCTCCTGCTCATCTTACGACCAATAGGGCTGTCCACTTTGCAAATCCTCCTCTGAATCCTGGGAAGTCAACCATTTTGAAATCATTTACTAACATTCAAGCAGCAACATAGCAGCACACTAACACACTCTGCAGCTCAATCACACACACACACACACACTCTCTCTCTCTCTCTCTCTAGGATAACAAGGAGAAGACTTGGATGGATCGGCGAGGAAGCCCTGGAAGAAAAATTATCGTTGAACATTGAAGGATTTTATTCAATTGGGAGCTGCAGATTTTGAATGGGCTCGCCAGCCCTTTGTGGATTCAAATGACACAGTCAGCCTTGACCAAGCTGGCCCTTTTGATGCGTCCAGAGATGGGATTTGATCCGTTTTTCTGGCTGAGCCGTGCTGCACCATATCCTTGTCCGAGACCTTACAAATCCTGGTGTAGAGCTATCATCTCACAACAAAGACCACATGCTACTAGATCACATCAGCTATCAAGCTGGGGACTAGTGCATACCAAAGTGGTAACACAGGGCACTCAAAAACCAAATCCAAGCAGGGAACCTTCATGTTTAATCGTCCATTTTGTTTATGGAGTAACCTTGGGTAAGTGGAAACCAGTCAAAACAAACCTTCTGATCAATACTAACACATCCATTAGGCACTTATTAACCAACGTTCGGAGAATCTGGCACAAACCTCCGAACAGTAGTGCCCTGGGGGCTATTTTGGTTGTGGTGGCCTCAAATCTGGGTCGAGACACGGGAAACTCCACATGGGTGATCAGAATCATCCATAGATCACAGCCATTATACTCTTGAACCGCCCAGGGGCTTCTGATAAT
>JAKTWT010000200.1:0-29685 GCA_030582155.1 Hansenula lynferdii | reverse complement strand
ATCTCATTGAAAGCTTGTTCTAAAGATGCTAAAGCAGTATTCAATTCATGGATTTTTGGTTTTTTTGAAACATCAGTGAGTATGGTTGCTAAATTTTGGCAAAGAAGTCGAACTTTATATCGTTCTTTTAATGACACAGCTGTATCATCATCCTCATTATTGGGTAATTTTGTTGTGAAAGAATTTTCTTCAATCAAATAATTTGTACCCCCATCTCTTAAAAATTGATCTGTATCCAGTTGAACGATATTATACCATAACCTTTGTAAATAATCTGTTTGGCACTCTAAATGTAACCCTAATTGCTTTGCCATTCTATAAGCTATAAGATTATTCCCTTCAATTTCATGCATTTCCACACTTCTATCATCTTCAGGACAATTTTTTCTGTAATAATTCAAAATCAGTAAGAATTGTAACATTTCCAATTTAAAAGTATGATATTGTACTTTAATTAAATCATAACACCTTTGAGATAAGTTGATGATATCCTGACCAATTGTATTATGATGAAATTGAGTTGGATATTCACAGTTATAATGAGAAAATGATGAGATTCTTAAAATAACGAAAAGTGTCCCCAAAATAATGTAATCAGATATACCATCAATCTTATGTTTCACCGTTGGATATACTTCATGTCCAATGAATTTAATCAATGATGAGCAAAAGATTTTTTCGTCAAAGAATGAGCATGAATGGAAAACTTCAGAGTGGAAAAAGTTCTTCACCAGATACCAAATTAAGTATGTATCACAAAGAATAGGTTGGATGGCACTATATAAACTTCCTGGGAACTTTGGCTCGGAAAGTTTGCCATTTCCTTCCAAATTTAACTTTTCTTGAATCTTTACTCAACCAGCTCACTTCTATCCTTTGTGGCATAGATTAAATTTCTCAGAAACGGATCTTTATTCACCACAGATACAAATGAAAGTGGGCCTTCATTGGATATAAGTGTGATACCTCTATGTAAATCCACGGCTTTTCCTGGTGAAGTAGTCTCATCATTTTCAGCATATGTACAGTTCGCTTTCTTCATCTTTGAGCACAACCCGCAAATTGGTCTTTCTTCATCACACTAATTTGATCATTTGTCAGGGTTTTGTCTTTGAATATGAATCAATTGCACTCACGTCCACTTTGCGCTCCCAACAGGCCAAACATGGAGCACTGGCTCTTCGTCTCTTAAGATTGGGCATCTTTTCGTCTAATTGATTGTCGATTTCATGTTTAGGGGTCGCAGCTAGCTTATCAATGAATTTATTTTATAATCATTATGCCGGCTAAATTAATTATTATTACTTCCATTTCGCTGACGTAATCACAGTATGGATCGCGAATTTACATCAAATTTCAAATTCATATCATTTCAAGCAGATAACATCATTTCAACGATGAGAATCCTGTTTTCTCAAATAATGAGTGGCTAGGTATGACGGACTTGAAATCGTCGAATTTGATTGAACCTCCGCTAGTGATATATGAGGCAAGATATGCTTAAATCATATCCCACTGATTTTAAGAACAGCTAGTACATTTTTACAAATTCCTTTCTTTCCCACTTTCCATATGTTCAGGGTCTCACAACAGCAATGAAACTACTACTTTCATATTGTTTAGAGATGAAGGTAGCTGGAGATATTCTTCATTTGTGATTATGTTTTCTGAGTGCCATGAAAATACGATTTGAAGTTCTTGGGAATGCGATTATTTTAGCGCTGGAACCAATAACTTGGCAATCAAAAGGGATATATAAGTGATTTTGGTACCATTGGGAAGATATCATCCATATCTGTGATGTGGCTTTATAACCAGTGCTGATTTCTAGATATTCAAGGCACTGTGTCCGTTTGAAGATGCGAATCCACCGTTTCACATGTATTCCCAATTTTGTGAGACACAACTAAGCAAGTTTTGGTTATGAAACGGTCAAAGTGGGTTTTATATGAAATAGAAGACTTGGTTTTCTACTGTTGGTGTCATCCAATTCACTCCAAACGATTTGGTTGTTGAGATATCGTCAATTTTATAATGCTGGTTTTGTAAACCGCCAATCTGGCCTATCTGCCAAAACCAGGAGTGCAGTTAAGCGGGCGGTTTAGATGTTCTGGGCCTTTTGTTTATGATTCTAACACTTGAAATCAAGCCGGAAGACTCAATATTGCTCCTTTTCAACTATTTGAAAGCTCAGAAGATAGATCTGATTTTGCTGCATTCACTGAATGTGTTAAAAGCATGGCTATCCCACTGCTTCGGTCTCAATTCGGCCATTGAACCACAAAAATCACTTTATCTCGATCAATTCTGGAGCTTTAGAGTTGAAATTTTCATCGGATTCGGCGCTAAAGCTTGACACAATAATCTATGCCATTTTGAGCGGAATGTTTCAAACTTTGGAAATTTGAAGATTGTGCAAAATGAAAGTTCCAATTTCATACCTACGTGAATCTCTGTGCTCCCAGGATACCCAAACAACTGTTTTCATCCCGGTATAATTTTGTTTTGGCCCAGCACAAGCAAAATTCCACAACTCAGAATTTACTATTTTGGCTCATAACTCAAGAAAGAAAATATATACGGAAAAACGGGCTCCACTACGATGAATCTCAGATCCTAAAGTTTGTTGCCAGGTAGGTTTTGGCCGATATAATGGAAATTTGGAGGCTACAGAATTTTTCAAAGAACATGGCGACTTCAAAATTTCCTAACTCCACCAATATTAATGCTACACGCTCAAGGGATTCACTACAAGGTTATTTAGAAACCAAGCTTTCCATTGACACCATCAGATCTGCTCTAGCACCGCTGTGGAAGGAGGAGGACCTGTGAAAAAATGACATAGCTTCGCCGTCAAAAAGGCGTTTAGCCTCTTTTGCGATTTCCTCGCCAACCAGAAGGGCTGGAGAGATAATCTACCCAGGATCGTATTGCTACGATCCAGAGGTACCCTGTGAGCATATAAGCTGAGGGATTTAAATTTTTTTTTCCATGTGAAATCGACCAAATTATCAGAAGGCCCTGGGCGGTTCAAGAGTATAATGGCTGTGATCTATGGATGATTCTGATCACCCATGTGGAGTTTGCCATGTCTCAACCCAGATTTGAGGCCACCACAACCAAAATAGTCCCCAGGGCACTACTGTTCGGAGGTTTGTGCCAGATTCTCCAAACGTTGGTTAATAAGTTCCTAATTGATGTGTTAGTATTGATAAGAAGGTTTGTTATGACTGGTTTCCACTTACCCAAGGTTGCTCCATAAACAAAATGGACGATAAAACATGAAGGTTCCCTGCTTGGATTTGGTTTTTGAGTGCCCTGTGTTGCCACGTTGGTATGCACTAGTCCCCAGCTTGGTAGCTGATGTGATCTATTAGCATGTGCTCTCTGTTCTGAGATAATAGCTCTACACCAGGATTTATAAGGTCTCGGACAAGGATATGATGCAGCACGGCTCAGCCAGAAAAACAAATCAAATACCATCTCTGGACGCATCAAAAGGGCCAGCTTGGTCAAGGCTGACTGTGTCATTTGAATTCACAAAGGGCTGGCGAGCCCATTCAAAGTCCTCAGCTCCCAATTGAATAAAATCCTTCAATGTTCAACGATAATTTTTCTTCCAGGGCTTTCTCGCCGGTCCATCCAAGTTTTCTCCTTGTTATCCTAGTGTGTGTGTGATGCGTGTGTCTTTGAGTGTGTGTTTGAGTGCTAGAGTGTGTTTGTGTGCTAATGCGCTGCTCTGTTGTTGCTTGAATGTTAGTTAATGATTCCAAAATGGTTGACTTCCCAGGATTCAGAGGAGGATTTGCAAAGTGGAAAGCCCTACTGGTCATAAGATGAGCAGGAGCTCACCTTTAGAGCGTCACAATGCATCCATCCTCGTCATTCCTGGTGCCTCAGATCAAAAAGGCCAAAGTCAAATTGGAAAAAAAGTTGAAATAATATCCAGGGTATCGAAATGCTCCACTCGATCACTCCAAGGTCCACTTCCGAAGAATTACTAAAGGTACTTGGTCAGGGTACCAATAGCTCTGCTTCTTCTGCTTTCCTTGCTGTTGTGTCTGCTGTTAGAATGCTAAAGTCTTAGCCTTTTATCTGCTGATATGTTTCACCAAGATTTGTAAAGCTTCATGCAAGTTGGTCATAAAGCGAGGACTGGCTTCGAAAGCTGGTCAGGAATTCTCCACCAATCACTTTCTTGCATCAGTCTTCGTAATATCAGCTATCCATAAACCACATTGTCTACGATTCTACGTTTAAATTGATGTAATAAACCCCATTTCAATTATCTTGTTCTATAATTCAGCTTTGTGTATCTGCCACAAAAACCGGGGCTACCCCAGATATCGTGGGTAGGGCAACGGCTGGATCTGGCTCTGGTGAGCCGTTGAAACCCACATATGTACTTATTTATAGGTTAATGGTGTTTCAATTAGATTCCCAGTATATAGATAATTCAAACGCTTTGAACAAAGACCAACACCTTAGTGATTTCAATGTAGTCTGGGAAACAATCAGATCTAAACTTCCATCGAACATTCCCTACATATATAAACAACTATAACCACAGAGACTCCATCCACCATAGCCGCCACCCTATAAGCACAAAAAACGCGGTTAGAACTGGGTTTCCCAGCTAACAATACCTCAGGAACCTCAATTATTGAGGTTTCCAGGTTACAACTATACTTATCAATTCCGACCCATAGATATTTTCACTATACTGAGTGAGCCATTTCCGGGGAAAGTGTGTGGTCTTAACCAGATTTATAGCACATAGAGATATGTATACAACAGCAACAGTATTCAATTTTTTTTTTCTATGAAGATCTGATAATGGTAATTAATATAGCTGCTTCAACATATACAGGGCAGTTAATTTGCATTTCTATTTTATGAAGTTAATGACTTTTGTTGCGCCGACGTTTTAGAAATTCAGGCGCTGTTAAACTTATAGTACTATAGTATCGATCTACAAAAATCATAATAATAGTACAAACATAATATAAAACAAAAGATAATGTACAAAACACGCCTCTTATACGAGTTTTTTTTTTTAAGTGTTTGCAAGGAATGATTCAGTTGATAAGATTTGATTCAATTCATTAATCATATCTGGATCTAAAACCAAATCTAGGATATCCACTACTGTGTCATCAACATCACTATTTGGATCCAATGAATTTGACAAATCTTGAAGTGAATAGAACTGTTCCAATTTCTCAACAACTTTAGAGTTAATTATTTGTGGTTCATTTTCCAATAATTTCAAATATGATTCAGAAACTTGAGATGTATGAGAAGGTCCAAAAGCACTTTGAATTAATAATGTTTGAATCTTGTTCATTCTCTTTGCATAAAAATATGTATCACCAATTCTACCATAATTTTTGATCAACATACGTGTGTTTTGATAACTAATTTTTCGAATCTCTTGTAAAGTTGTATCAGATTCAGCCAACTTACTGATATAACTTAATCTCCCCACGATAGAAGAATGTAACATACCAAATTTGTGTAAAGTTTGTAATATTTTTGGAATCAAGCCAAAATTAAATCCAAATTGTTCATGTAGATTATATTTATGTGATTTTGTTGAATCTAAGAAATGAGTTATTGGTAAAACAGAGTTGACAACGTTTAAAGTTTTCAAAATGTATTCCAAGGCTCTAGTACCATCAATTCCACTTAAAGTAATAGAGATATGATATTGAATCATATAAACAATTGAACTCAAATCCAAGAAATTTATAAATTCCACAGTTTTCAACGCCTTATTAGGGATTTCCAATATCTTATCCAATGAGATGTTTTCTAATGTCACTTGTAATGGTCTAATTAATGATTCCAAAATTGGAATGGTTAAATCATCCCTAATTTTTGTAATTCTTGTAGCCAAGAATCTAACAAGATCTCTAATTTTGAATCTTTCACGAACAAGTGCAGCTGTTCCTTCCCCATTTGGTAATTGTGTAGTGAATGATTCATCTCTTAAAAAGAAAAAAGTATTACCATCTCTTAAAAATTGGTTTGTATCAAGCTCAATGATATGATACCAAAGATTTTGTGAATGTTCATCTTTACAATCAATGTTTAACCCTAATGAAGTGGCATTTTTAAAAGATGAAACAATCATCCCTGCAGATTCGTTATTTTCCAAAGTATCTAAATCTTCAGGACAATAATTTCTATAATAATTTAAAATTAATAAAAATTGTAACAATTCCAATCTATGATGATGAAATTGAGATTTAACGGAATCATAACAAGTTTGAGCAATACCAATGACATCTGGATTTATAGTATTTGGATCCATCAATGTTGTGTATCCACAATTATAAAAAGAGAATGATGAAATTCTCAATATAACCAACAATGTACCTAAAAAGATATGATCAAAAGCTGTTTCAATCTTGGAAATTATAGCAGGAAATGATTCTGGTCCAATATAATTGATCAAAGAAGAAGTGAATTTCTCCTTGGATATAATAGGAACACTTTGGTATAATTCAGAATCGAAAAAATGATTAACCAAGAACCAAGTTTGCTTTGTATCTAAGATTATAGGTCTAATTAAATTTATCAAATCTGTATTAATTGGTGGTACCAAAGGTTTGAATTTTTCCTTATTCATTTCTTCTTGCACTCTAGCAGGAATCATCTCATTATCCTTCATGGCATGTAGTAAATTTCTCACAAATGGGTCAGACTTTATAAGAGACATGTATGAAAAAGGTCCTTCATTTGGGATAATCCCTGAAACTGTATGTAAATTGATCACATCACCATTTGGAGTCTCATCTAGATCACTTGGAAGAGCTGGTAGCTCGGGAAAGTTATCAGCAGCATATTCACAACCTCTGTTGCCAATTTTTGAGCATCTTCCACAAATTGGTCTCACTCTATCACACTAGATTTCTTGTTAGTATACTTATATTCTTGAATTCTCAACGAAATATTCCCACAGTACCCACTTTCAGCTTCTTGTCACGACAAGTCAAACACGACTTGATGACCCTTCTTCTCTTGATTATATGACCGTCAGATGTCATATTTACCTGCAATTTAAATGTTTTTATAAATCACTCCGAAGTGTAAAAGTTGTTTGTTGTTGTTTATGAATTTCATTATCGGCCGGTAAAAAAAAACTTCCGAAGCGAATTATGTAAGCAGATTACATAAGCGAATAACTACATGATGAATTATCAACTCAAAATATTTATTCAAGATTTACTTATTGTTCCAATGCTTTTTGAACTTCTGGAATTTCACCAATCTTGGTGATCCATTGTTGGACGTGAGGGAATTGTGATGGGTCGACACCTGAGTTGGCTAGACCTCTGGCATGAGGAAATGCAATCAAATCAGCTAAAGAGATATGATCACCAACTAGGAAACCTGATTTGTTTGAAGCCAATTTATCATCAAGAATCTTGTAAGATCTAACCAATTCCTTTGTATAACGTTCAATGTTGGCCCTGTCCTCTGGTGAGTTGTTCTTGAACCATGTAGTGTTGAATTGAGCTGGATGTAATCCACTGACATGGAAAAATAAGATTTCAACTTCTTCCCAATGTCTTGGATCTTTGGAATCATATGAAAATTTATGTTCAGTATCATATTTATCAGCTAACCATAACAACAATGCACCAGATTCTGCTAAAGTGAAAGTCTTACCTTCGGCATCAACTTCAACAATAGTTGGAATTTTACCATTTGGATTGATCTTTAAAAACCATTCTTCTTGGTTTTCTTTTGCACCTCTAAAATCAATTGGTCTTAAGACGTATTTTAAACCTAATAATTCTAATAAAATGGCAACTTTTTGGTTATTGGTTGAGCCAGCTGAAAAAAATTTCAAATATGGAGCTTTTAAAGGACCAACTTTTGGATCGTTATCGTTAATTTGAACCATTGTGTAATATAGTTTGTAGTGTTTCTTGGAGAGTTTCCTATGGAATTGAGTCGATAAAAAACAAAAGAAGAAGAAGAAGGGAATCACTTGTATTTATACCTTTTGACAAATCATCATTTCCACCTGGTATTGTGAATCGAAATCATTTCTCATATGCGTCTATTGAATCATTCGTTATTGTGGCTCCGAAGGCCATAAACTCAAATAACATGGATTAATTTGACCCCAAATGGGGATTTATGAGTTTCAAAGCAAAAATATCAATTGGGAAATTGTCACTTGGTCTTTGAACTCTTTGAACTCATTAAAATTGAATCTCTTGTTGTTTTTATCTATTTATTCGGAAATTCGATGTTCTTATAGGGCAAATTTATCAAAAGCCACAATTTGGGACCCTCAAAATATAATCTATAATACGATTCAAATAATGGGAATCATAGCATAAAGTTCTGTAGTGGACCATCATCTTTATAATACTATCGATCTTTGGTATTAATCAGACTTTGAACACTTTAAATCTTTGAACAATTATATATAACTCTGGTATATTAAAATTGATCAATTATTCAGATTCATATGTGGTCAGCCCCTTTGTATCTAAATAATAATTCATTATATCAACATCTATAGATATTTATTTCAGCAAGTTATTGGTCAAAAAGTGTTGTTTATTCAATTAAAGGCTTTGGTACTTCTTATTGAGATGATAATCAAAGAATTGTGGAGACATGGTAAATTTTGAAAATTGATCACTGATCTAGTTACCTTGCATAACATATCAAGTGCAATCATGGTCTATAATATATATCAAATTATCAACTATAGATATTTGTTTAGATGCTAGATTATGAATCGATCTATTAATTTCAGATATAGATTTCGGATTTTTAAGGAAAATGAAAAGGAAAATTGAACTTAAAACTAATTGAAATATAAACAATCCTCGAGTTTGCCTAAAATTAATTATAATGCTGATCAGTTAAAAGTCTTTACTCTTGCTAGGTCTGTTTTTCAGGAATTCACGGTCTATAATATACTTTCCAATTCATAAAGCTGTCGTGCATAGTTATTATTAGTATAGTACCTGATTTGGTAGGAAAAAAATGAAAAGGGAATATAAAATTTGAAATGGTGCATAAAGAAGGTGCTGTACATTATATAAAGGTGAAGCTTATACTTTCATGCCGGATATCTTCGTACTAGTTTATGATCTTGGAAAATTATAATAATTATCGTGGGGGTTTCTGCTTAACCTAACCTCAACGTAGTTTAATCCATAAATAACCCACAAATAAAACCTCTTAAAGATCAGGTCATAAGTTTCAACTTGTTATTATCTGTTTATCATAGATCTCCCTAGATATCCTTCTTTACTCAATTCATTTTCCCAGAACACAAACGTATGATCACTTGTTTTACAAGTTACCAAGGATAAATAAGAAGATTTGCATGAAAAAGTTTCTATACATATTATTTATACAATTTGGAACAAGAATATTTTTGTAAAGATCTTGGATCTAGATCTATTTGTTTGCAATATAACTGGATTATCAGTACTATACCGAAAATAGCAATCTGTATTATGTATGTGATCTAAATCGGTTAAATTACATACACATAAAATTCATCATATACCCGAAATTTAATACATTACATTAACACTTATAGCATTAGAAGTTGCCATGTAAAGGATGGTTTAGTCCACTCTAATGGAAGTTATGAATTTTGGATTCCAAGTATAAAAGAAGAATAGAATCCAGTTAATTAATATATCGAGTTTTTTTAATTTGTTTATCCATATAAATTAATTCACATTAATATGAAAATATCCATCATTTTAATCACTTTTATCTCATTAGGACTTGTTAAATCTGCTGCATTACCAGAAGATGAAGTTAATGATATCTTAAAAAGACATTGGGATTGGGATAAAACAAAAACTTCTGATGAATCAACTCCAACTACAACTGAATCTCCAAAGTCAACAAAAAACTACTGCAAACGTAAGACAACAAAACCTTCAACAGCAACCACTGATTTTGTCATATTTACTGCTGGTTCCGATTAAATCATATGAATTTAGTCATATTAAAATATACCCGACTAATTACTTCTAATTTATATTTATAATTTCATTTCAAAATGTTTATTTCCCTTATTATAAATTATTTGTAGTCAAATATTCTTCAAATTCTTCTTTTGATTGATCTTTCCACCATTTATAAGCATAACCTGGATGATTTTTTGGTAAAAATTTATGACCTGGTGTTTGATATAAATTTTCTCTAAAAGTACCATTTTTAACTGGATAATCATTCCAAAATAATCCTCTTGATTGTAATTCTGGGATTAATAATTCCACAGTGTCTTCTAAACTACCGGGGAAAATTGCCTGCACAAAGTTTAATCCATCAATATCATATAATTCAATCCATTCTTCAATTTTATCAGCAACTTCCACGGGAGTTCCAACTAATAACTTGGTAAAATTTTTAAAAGTCTCTGCAACTTTATTTCTTGTTGTTGAATCATTAGAACCTTTTTTCAAAATAGAGCTTGCCAATCCAACACTATTTTGATTCCCATTTGTTTCACCAATTGGTTCATCCCAATCTTCATATTGACTCAAATCAATCCCTGAATGACTACTGAATTGAATTTGTGAACCTTCCTTATTGATATATGAGGCATATTCTTCATATTTACTCCATGCTTCTTCATGTGTTTTACCCAATATTGGAGCTGCTGTAACCAAAAATTTAATAGAATCAGCTGCTCTTCCAAAAATTTGAGCTAATTGTCTAATTTCTTTAATGTTTTCACCTGTTTGTTTCAAGTTATGACCAGTACCAACAAATACAACTTCTGCGTTTTTAGCAGCAAATTCTTTACCTTGTTTCGATGTTCCAGCTTGGATAATAACTGGGAACCCCTGTGGAGTAGGTTCAGATATCGAGGCACCATCTATTTGAAAAAATTCACCTTTATGTTTGATATTTCTCACTCTGGAAGGTTCAACATAAATACTTTTCTCCTTGTCAATAACCAATGCATCTTCTCTCCAAGATGAAATCAACAATTTATATAAAACCTCGAGATATTCTTGAGTTTTGACATATCTTTGTTCATGTGGTAACAATGGTTCACCGTTTAATATGTTCCCACCGGTAGATGGCAAATAACTAGCCACGATATTCCAACCTATTCTACCCTTGGTGAAATGATCCAATGTAGCTAGTCTTCTGTGTAGCAAAAAGGGATGCTCAGAAACCGTGCTAAAAGTGACACCAAACCCCAAAGATTCTGTAACGGCAGCCATCGCACTTATAGCGATACTTGGATCCAATTTAGGTGCATTTGAACCGATTCTCAGCGAAGGTCCTGGGTTATCAGGACCTTTATAAACATCAAAATACGTCAATGTATCAGCTAAAAAGATTGAATTCAGCTTACCCTTCTCGGCCAATTGGGCAAACTTGATCCAATACGAGAGCTCTTTATATTCGGTTGTCCTGTCCTTTGGGTGTCTCCAAATTGTAGGGAAATGTGACACGAGAGTTCCATTTGTAAAAGCATTTAATACCAATGTCTTCTTGGGCTTATTAGGCTGGTGCTTCTTTTGAGAGGTCATTTTCGCTGGGGGTTTGAGCTGTTGATGAGTTTTAATTCCCCTATTTTGAACATTTTATAGATTTTCCATCCATTTGGGCGCCTGTATCACCATTTTCAGATTTATTTGCTGTTTATTTGTTGTTTCAGTGGTTTGATATGTGGCTTAATTGTTTTTCATGGAATTAAGAAAGATCAACAAAACAAAACAAACGGGAACCACTCAAAAGTGGGTTCAAAAAGAGCTGGAGAAATGGTTGAAATGGTGTGTTATGGTTGTTTTGGTTGAAATCTGTGGGTTTTATTTGATGCTGTGCTCTTTTTCCAGCTCAATTTTGGCGTTAAATGCCGTTTTCCAGCACAATATCCACAACAGTGGCAAAGAATAGATTCGCAATACTGGAAACAGTCAAGTTTTGAGGTGGAAAGGGTTAATATAAAGTCTGGGCTTGCTGAGGTATAAAGATGTGGGAATTCTGGTGGTGGTTTTGGCGGGCTTCATGAGATTTAAAGGTGGTTAAGATGAGTTATAAAGAGAATAATGTTCGTTATAGCGTTGATGAGGTTAACGATGTGAACTCGACTTCATCAATCCAGCCAAAGGAGAAGCCAAAGGATGATAGACCATGGTGGAGACGATTATTTGGAGAATCCGTCATCTATGAAACTAAGGAAGAACGAGCATTTGTTAGGAAACTAGACATTTGGATCATTTCATGGACTTTTATAGCATATCTTATCAAATCTATTGATCAGGCCAATATTTCAAATGCATATGTCACTGGGATGCAAGAAGAATTGAATTTCAAAGGCAATGAATATAATCTATTGGATAGTTTCTTCAAAATCGGTTATTCAATTTCATTAGTACCATCACAAGTTATTCTTAACAAAGTACATCCTGCTTATTGGTTAAGTTCATGTGAACTAGTTTGGGGTGTTTTAACCGCACTATGTGCTGTCCCACAAGGTTCACCAAGGGGACTTTACCCTATAAGATTTTTCATGGGTATTTTCGAATCATCAAGTTGGCCAGGTATTGTTATTATCCTATTCAACTATTATACAAAAGAGGAACTAGCATCTAGAATTGCATTATTTCAAACATCTGCTTATATTGGTAGTATGGTCACAGGGTTTATGCAAGCTTCAATCCATAGTACATTAGATGGGAAACAAGGAATATCAGGTTGGAGATGGATGTTTATTATTAATGGATTAATGACCATTGTTGTTGGTATAACTGGTTTTTTCATTGTTCCAGATTCACCTGAAAATGGTGGGGCAAAATTTTGGATGAATGATAGAGATAGAGAATTAGCTCAATTAAGAATGTCTCGTGCAGGTCGTAAAACTAAAAGATCTATCTCTTTCAAGACTTTTTATCAAACTTTTCTTGATTGGAAAACTTGGGCTTTTGTTATAATTTTCATTACAAAAGCTTGGATCTTGGCACCTGGTTATTTTAATTTATATTTGAAAAGTTTAGTGGAACCAGATGGATCTAAAACATATTCCAAGACTCAATTAAACACTATTCCAGTGGGTGGTAATGCCTTACAAGTTGTTTCATTAATTTTATTAACCAAAATTGCAAGTCTCACAGGTAGGTCTTTAGAAATTATTCTATTTCAAGGTGTATTAATGCTTTTCACAAATCTTTCACTAGCAATATGGCCATCTTCAAGAGCTTATCAAATGGCAAGTTTTTTCATAATGCATTTCACAGAGGCAATAGGTCCAACATTATTAGCATATCAAGCTGAAGTTTTCAGTGATTCTCCAAGTAGAAGATCTATATGTACTGGTATTACTGTTGTTATGGTTTATGCAAATAATGCATGGCAAACTATTGTATTATGGCCTGCAAGTGAAGCACCAAGGTATAAATATGGTTATAAAGTATCCGTTGCATATACTGGTATTCACATGATTGGTACTACACTTTATTATTTTTATATTTATAAACCTGCAGTGGAGAGAAATAAACAAAATCAATTATTGATAAGAGAAG
Organism: Hansenula lynferdii; assembly: GCA_030582155.1. Lineage (NCBI taxonomy): Eukaryota > Fungi > Ascomycota > Saccharomycetes > Phaffomycetales > Wickerhamomycetaceae > Hansenula > Hansenula lynferdii. The sequence continues at coordinate 16,147 of JAKTWT010000200.1, read as the reverse complement.
AAGAAAATGTTAGCTCTGATGATAATTTGGAACTACAACAAGTCAAGACAAAATAAGATATCAAGATATACACAATATTACTATTATTATTATTATTATAGTTTCCCCTTTGAATCCTCAATATGAACTTTTATACTACCTTTTGTAGGATCACTAACCAATGCCAAAGCTTCATCTGCCTTTTCCAATGGGAATCTATGAGTAACTAAACTATCCACACTGATGATTCCATTTGAAATTAAATTAATAACAGTTGGCCAACAATCATGATATCTATTACTAAATTTAACATCAATTTCTGCAAATGATAATTGCATAAATGGGAAATTATTTAAAGTGTCTTTTCCAACACCAATAATCATTAATAAACCAGATCTTCTTACAACATATGCACATGCAATAATACTTGATTCCACACCGGTACATTCCAAGACACGAGATGGTGCTGAATGTTCATCATTACCAAACAATTTTCTAATAGCTGCACCATTTTCTTGTGGTGATTTACCAGTTTCAATTTTATAAGTAATAACATCTGGTACTAATGATTTAGCAAATGCTAATCTTCCTTCACTTAGATCAGAAATAACAATTGGTGTACAACCAGCAGCTTTCACCAAGAGTAATGTAACAAGACCAATTGGTCCAGCACCTGCAATGAAAACACCATGACCCAAGATTAAATCAGCTCTTTCCACTCCATGATACCCCACGGCAACTGGTTCAACAAGTGCTCCCTGAGCATAAGTCATATTATCTGGTAATTTGAAAACATAATTTGCATCATGAACCAAATATCTTTGCATTGAACCTGGGTAAGGGTACATCCCCATAAATTTAACACTTTGACATAGGTTATAATCACCTTGACGACATAAAAAGCATTCTGAACATGGAACACCAGGTTCAATTGCAACACGATCACCAATTTTAACATTTTTAACATCATCACCAACACCAATAATATCACCAGAGGCTTCATGACCTAATACTAAATCTCCAAGAACTTTTAAATCACCAATTTGTCCATGTTTCCAAAGATGAACATCTGATCCACAACATCCAGTAACTCTTGGATGGATTAATACTTCATTTGGTTTGATCTCTGGGACTTCATTCTCTTTAATAATGATCTTATGATCAGTGGTAACGTTAACTGAAGGATTATAACAAGTTTGACACATTATATAGATTGAATATTCTGTACTTTATAATAATTAGAATATTAACATTGAAGTTTAAGGATCCCACTTTATATATATACAACCCCCCCGGGAGTTTCTCGGACTTGGTTATATTATTGTAAAGTTTTTCTGGGGTAAAATTTCTCTATTGTTTCAGACTCGAGACGGTCTCGGTGGAGGGTGGAGGGTGGAGGGTGGAGGGATGTAAATCCGGGGTACATTTCCGAATTAAAGTTCTGTGTGGAGAAGCTATAGACTAGACTCTCGGGCTTTTAAAAGTAATATATCATAATGTTATGCCATCTGAATTCTTTAAAGGCAATACATTCTCATGAAACCTTTGTGTTTGCCTTGTGGAATTTCCATTACAAAGGTATACTTCAAAGTGTCAAGCTGAAGTCTTCAAGAGATCTACAAGCTCAATATTCTCTTTTTGACATTATTAAGATCGTTTCTCCTTAAACTCGTGTCCTGAGCAAGTCTGAAATGCTGAAATGCTTTTAAATTTTGGTACTCGATGGTTGATTTTCTAACTTTTCAACTTGATGGGTTTTTAGTTTTAATCCTTTCTTCAATCAATGGCTAACATAAATCTCCATGCCTCTTCTTTTTGCCTTCCTCAGCTGCAAGGTATCACCAGCAATTGAAGAGATGAATATTGAAAACACATTGTATAAACAAAGAACATATAATTTTATCTCAATGGGTTTCAGTAGAATGACAGATATCATGTGTCAATTATGAAAAGATGTTGCGCTTACCTAAAATGTATTATAAATTATTGGCTGTATAATAATCGAGTTTGAAATAGATACAATTTATTCATCGTGTCTTCCAAATTATGCTCTTTATAGTCAAATATAATACAGCTTTTAATTATTTAAGATGTAGATTCGAGCTAAATATTTAATATTATATAATTTCTTTTATTTAAATTTTAAAAATTATATTGTAATATTCGATCACTGCTAGCTTATTTTTTTTTAAATTAATATAATATTAATAAATTAAAATTCTTAATATAAAGCCGGTCCAGCTTATATAGTGATTTAAAGATCACAGCCATGCAAATATTTATTTAACTAATTTCAAAAGGCATTAAAATAGCATTTAAGGATTTCGGGAGTAATGAATGACCCATTTTTAATACATCTTGTACCTATTTGCTCCACATAACTCTCGTACGAGATCTTACATAATCACACTGGCCCAACCAAAAATGACATTTCCGAGGGGGCACAGGTCGTAACTGGTTTTTTGCCTATCTTGAAGAAAAGCTTTTGCCTTGATTCGACGACTAGTTTAAGAGACAGTGCCGTAGTTCTTCTAGATAGGCTAAGAAAGTGCACCAAATTGAACATATTGTGTAGCAAAAGCTACCAGACCATACATTCATTGGCTAAAACACATCAAAAGCCTCAAAATGATCACAAGGGGCAGCTTTTTGGCCTCTTCCAAAAAGTTTTCTGTCAATATTTCCAGTGCGCAGAAATCCCTGAATTATTTATCATTGAGAAGCTTCTCTTCCAACTCTTTCAACAACACATCATCATCAATTCTTACGCGGACTTTGAACAGAAACTGTCAATTGAATAAAACAATTGCGAAGCTAAGATCTGCATCATCTGTTCGTCATCACTCATCTCATTTCCACCACAGAATGTGCAAGTCCTCATTAGATACTTTTGCCACAAAGTGAGTATTATTTAAATACTTTGATTCGCCTCTTTCATCGAACAAAGATGTTGTTTTATCAACAGAATCAATGTTATTAATGCATCAAAGACATTTTGTTGTCTTCTTTGTCTCGATTCTTTATCTTGTTAACCTTTGTCATTCTGTTGGAAAGTCCGATTGATACCTTGATGTTGAAGCGAAGCATAATTTCGTATTACATACTAACAATATCTAAAGCGTCCCAAGTGACCGTGAATTATTACCTACAAATGTCAAACCAATCAAATATGATTTAACTTTAGATCCAAATTTTGAAACTTTCAAATTCAATGGTAATGTTAAAATTGATTTAGAAGTCCAAGAAGAATCTAATTATGTCACTTTAAACACTTTAGAAATTGAAGTTCATTCAGCTAAAATTGGCGATTCTCAAGCCACTGAAATCACTTTCAACGAAGAAGTTCAAACCGCTACTTTTAAATTTGCTGAAACTTTCACTAAAGGTTCTTCCGTTACAATTGATATTAATTTCACCGGTACTTTAAATGATAATATGGCGGGGTTTTATAAATCATCCTACAAAGAAAATGGTGTCACCAAATATTTGGCTACAACTCAAATGGAAGCAACTGATTGTCGTCGTGCTTTCCCTTCATTTGATGAACCTGCTTTGAAAGCTATTTTCGATGTCACTTTAATCTCTGATAAACATTTAACTGCCTTGTCAAATATGGATATTAAAGAGGAAAAAACTTTAGAAGATGGTAGAAAAGCTACTGTTTTCAACTCAACTCCATTAATCTCCACTTATTTGATTGCTTTTATTGTTGGTGAATTGAAATATGTGGAAAATCATGATTTCAGAGTCCCAATTAAAGTTTGGGCTACAAGAGGTTTGGAAACTCAAGGTAAATTTTCTGCTGAATTGATTGCAAAGACTTTAACTTTTTTCGAAAAGGCTTTCAATATTGATTATCCTTTCCCTAAATTAGATTATGTTGCTATTCCTGATTTTGCCGCAGGTGCTATGGAAAATTGGGGTGCTGTTTTCTCTAGAGAAGTTGATGTACTTTTCGATGAAGCAAATTCCAACTTGGCTACAAAGCAAAGAGTCGCGGAGGTTGTTCAACATGAATTGGCTCATCAATGGTTTGGTAACTTGGTCACTATGGAATGGTGGGAAGGTTTATGGTTAAATGAAGGGTTTGCCACTTGGATGTCATGGTATTCATGTAATGAATTCTATCCAGATTGGAAAGTTTGGCAATCTTACATTTCTGATACTTTACAACATGCCTTGGCATTGGATGCTTTAAGATCATCTCATCCAATTGAAGTTCCAGTGAAAAAAGCAGAAGATATCAATCAAATTTTTGATGCTATTTCTTATTCAAAAGGTTCATCATTATTGAAAATGATTTCCGGTTGGTTAGGTGAAGAAGATTTCATCAAAGGTGTTTCAAATTATTTGAAAAAACATCAATACGGTAACACTAAGACTTCTGATTTATGGGAAGCTTTATCTGAAGCCTCCGGTAAAGATGTTGTTAAAGTTATGAGTGTTTGGACTCAAAAAGTTGGGTTCCCAGTGCTCACTGTTACGGAGGATTCTTCTAATAACTCAATCACTGTTAAACAAAATCGTTATTTAACCACTGGTGACGTTAAACCGGAAGAAGATGAAACAATTTATCCAGTGTTTTTAGGCTTGAAGACTAAAGATGGTGTTGATAAATCATTGGCCTTAGATGTTAGAGAAAAATCTTATAAGCTCGATAATGGGTTAGATTTCTATAAACTAAACGCTGATCAATTTGGTATTTATCGTACCTCTTATTCACCAGAACGTTGGGTTAAATTGGGTAAAGCAGGTGTCGAGGGTTCATTATCTGTTGAAGATAGAACAGGTTTAGTTGCCGATGCTGGTGCTCTTGCTACTTCAGGTTATCAAAAGACTTCAAACTTGTTAAACTTGGTTCATGGTTGGAAAGATGAAGAAAATTATGTTGTTTGGGGTGAAATCTTGACAAGAATTGGTGCTATTAGAACTGCATGGGTTTTTGAAGATAAATCTACAGTCGAAGCGTTAAAATCATTCACTAGATCATTAGTTGGTCCAAAGATTCATTCTTTAAGTTGGCAATTTTCCGAAAATGATTCATTCCAAGATCAAAGTTTAAAATCTGTCTTGTATTCTGCTGCTGCAAATGCTGAAGATGAAACAATTGTTAAATCTGCTTTGGAATCTTTCCAAAAATACATTGATGGTGACAAGAAGGCTATTCATCCAAATATTAGAGGTTCAGTTTTCGCTACTGTTGCTAAGAATGGAGGTGAAAAGGAATATGAACAATTTTTAAATATCTATCAAAACCCTGCATCAGCAGATGAAAAAATTGCAGCTTTGAGAATTTTGGGTAGATTTGAAGATGAAAAATTAATTCAAAGAACTTTATCAATTTTATTTGATGAACAATTAGTTAAGACTCAAGATTTATACATTCCAATGCAAGGTTTACGTTCACATAAAAATGGTATTAATGCCCTATGGAGTTGGGTTCAAAAGAATTGGTATCCATTAAGTGAAAGATTACCACCTGGTCTTACTTTATTAGGTTCAGTTGTACAAATCTCTACATCTGGTTACACTTCAAATGAAAAAATTAAAGAAATTGAAAAATTCTTTAGTGATAAAGATACTAAAGGTTTTGATCAAGGTTTAGCTCAATCTTTCGATAGTATTAGATCTAAAGCTCAATGGATTAATAGAGATCAAGAAGATGTCAACAGTTGGTTATCTGTGAATGGATTTCAAAAATAACTATATAAACTTTGAATGTATATAGTGTTAATAAAATTTGTCTGTTAATACCGGCCGCGAATTTAAATGACGTATTTTTTGAAAAACTTGATTTTTCCAATTTTTAGCTACATTATTTGAAGATAGAAGATTCTTTATTGAAGATTCTATGCCTCTAATTGATCCACTATACTCTCAATGAATTCAATTTGCTCAGATCTCCAATCATCATTTTCAATATGAAATCCATTAATATCAATTAATAAATTTTTATCTTCATATTGGAAATTTGGCCAATATGGAACATGAGGAACTCTTTGTCTATTTGGATCAAGATCAGTTATAAAATTTACCCATAATTTACTTAATCCTTCTGCATATTTATTACCATAATGTGAATCTTTATTAGATTTGAAAACGTATTCAACTTCAGCCCCATGTGTGGATCCTTTACTTGGTTGATCAAGATTAGTTAGAGCTAATAGATTAAATCTATAACGATAAATTGGTGAATTTGAATTTCTTAATAATTTAGCAGTTATTCTTGTTGTACCAATATATACCAAATCACCATATATCGAGGCTAATCTTGGATATTCATCGGTATAACCTTCAGGGTAAGTTATTGGTTGACCTTTAGCATATGTTGGATCCTGTGGGACATTAACATCTCTGGTGTTCTTTGGGTATAATTCAATTAATTTGGAAATACTTGATGAATTTAAAGATGGGAAAACAATGGATAAATAATCAAATAAATCTTGATCAGTTTTTAAATCAGTTGGGACCCAAGTTGATCCTTCATCCGTGTTTGAACCAATAAGAATTGGCACTTGAGTGTATGGATCATTTGAATTTAAGATTTCATATCCAGTCTTGGGGACAATATCATCATCTATATAAGTAAGATGGAACCCAATAGATGTGAGATTCTTGTTTGCCTCAAGGAATTCCCAAACATCAATTTTTTGTAAACATTCTAAGGTGTCTTGAGACGTAGCACAATTGAAATGATCCACTAATTTGTTATAATCCTCAACATGATATGGAGCATCTACAGTTGTTGTGTTTGTAGCCAAACCAGGCCCACTTTCCACAATGGCACCTTTAATATAAGAACCCAGCTTATTTGAAAGTAATAATTTGGAAACAGATCTCCCACCGGCAGATTCACCCCAAATGACTAAATGATTTGGATCACCACCAAAAGCAGCTATGTTTTCATGAATCCATTCAATAGCTTTCAACTGATCTCTAAACCCAATATTTGTCCATTGCTTCTCCTTCACAGCATCACCAGCTAAGAACCCTAAACCTCCAAGTCTATAGTTTATCGAAACACCAATAAAAGGTTTATTCACATTAACACCTTGTTCCACAATGTATGATAGGTTATAATAGTCTAAACGACTTGCACCGTTGAACAGATTTCCCCCATGGATCCAAATAGCCACAGGTAGTTTCCCCTTTGTGTGTTTAGGCTTAACAATGTTTAAAGAGAGACAATCTTCTGATTGTGGAACACCTTTGTTGAAATTACCACCAAATGCAATACAGGCATCACCATATTCAGAGAAATTTTCACCATGGAATTTGGATTGTAAAGGTTGTGGAGGCTTGAAACGTAAATCATCAATTGGAGGTTGAGCATAGGGGACTCCTAAAAATGCTTCTTGATGGAAATTCTCGAGGTATTTACCCTTTATTGTACCGTTATGGATATGAGCAATTGGAACATGATGTGGTGATTGGTGTTTCCAATGAGGGAGCCCTGTACCAAAATCCAAAGTCAACAGTAATAATGAGATGAACGAGACCAACATTGTTGAAAAGATGGTTGAATCAGAAAAATTCATTGTTGAAGATCTTTGAGGGTCTTTATATAATCTCAACGGGTTTTCAATTGTGGATACATTTTGTAGATCTTTATTAAAGTTTCCCGAGACTGTGTGGCTTTGGATGGAAATTTGATAAAGGGTTGATAAAGGGTTTAAACTTGATAAGTGGTGAGCATGAAAGGATGATTTCAATGATATAGCTAGGCTCTCTCGACTAATATCCCGGTTATTCTAGTTTCCCAACTGTTGGTGATAAGTCTAAGTTGAATTGAGGTCTAAAGCCATAATAATGAATCTGGATAAACTGTGGTGAATCCTTAAGTGAGTACTCCATCAACTGTGGAATGAACCTCTCTGCAGCCTTGAAGATATATTAGTAATGTAAATGGATTGTCTTACTTCTATCTTTCAACACTGGCTAATTATTTGTTATCAAACTGGGAATTTTCGGAAACATGAATGCTTTTTCCGTTATCGACATGAAATAACCTACACAACTGATCTCATCAACAAATTCATTGCATTATACAAATACATATATCATTACATTACTGATCTTTAACGAAAAATCCAGTATTTTCAGCATGATCCGCAGTGGCCTTTTCAGCATCATCAGCAAAATGACCAGCTCTAAATTCATAAGGTAAGATCTTGGCTTGATGAACAACATCCCAAGGTCTTCTTGGATCTGAATTTTCAAAAATAATATCCATCTCTTCCAAAGTTCTTCCTGCAGTTTCAGGATATAAGAAATAAACGAAAACAGCGATAAGTGCATTTATAACTGCAAAAATGGTATATGTATAAGAACCAATATTTTCAAAAGCAACAGGAGTAATCATCACAACCATGAAATTAAAAGACCAATTAGCAGCTGTTGATAGACCATTTGTAGCAGCTCTAACGTTTAAAGGTGCAATTTCTGCAGGGTATAACCAAGTCATACCTAACCAACCAATTGCAAAAAAAGTATTGAAAATAAACAAGAATACTGCAGCAGCAATACCAGCTTGATTATTATTTTTAACATCAGCAGCCCAATTTGTCCCCGTTAAGATAGCCATAGTACCAGCTTGACCCAAAGCACCAAAAATCATTAATTTACGTCTACCAACTTTTTCAATTGTAAAATAAGCAATCCATGAAGCCAAGAAATATTCAGTACCATTACAAGCAGCCAAGATTCTTGCATTAAATGGAGACATGTGAATAAAATTTTCAAAAATTGTTCCTGCATAATAAGTGATTAAATTAATACCTGTAATTTGTTGGAAAACTTGATTCCAATAAGCCAACATAACTCTATGGAATGTACGTTGTCTTCCCTGTTGAAATAATGCTCTAATTGGGAATTCACTATTTTCTTCACTTTCTTTAGCAATAACAGTTTCAACTTCTTGAACTTCATGTTTAACAAAATCACTATTATGTGGAACATCTTCTAATGCTGAAAACACTCTAATTGCTTCTTCTTTTTGTCCAACTTTTAATAACCATCTTGGAGATTCTGGTAATTTCAAGATAATTGGAATAATTAAAACAGGGAAAATGATTTGAAATGCAATTGGGAATCTCCAACTTGCAGAACTTTTATGTCTTAGGAAATAAAATGCAAAATCAATCCAATATGAAATCATAATACCACAAGTGATCAATGCACCTTCAAGCATAACCAATTTCCCTCTTTTATCAGGTCTTGCACATTCAGATTGCCAAACTGGTACTGTTGATGTATTTAACCCATTCCCAATCCCACCAATAATACGTCCAACTAATAATTGAGTAGTGCTGAACGAGGCAGCTTGAATAATAGCACCAGCAGTCATGATCCAACAACCGGTAAAGATAGTTTTACGACGTCCAACTTTATCACCATACCACATTGTGAAAACAGCCCCGGAAAGACATCCAATTTCATAAACAGCAACAACAAACCCTTGGTATGTTGATTTAGATCCATCATCTGTGGCATCAATTTCTGGGAATTGATGACGGAAGGTATCCAAGGTTAATAATGACCCCATAACACCCTGGTCATAACCAAATAACAAGAATCCAACACCAGCTACAAGTGAAACTGCCCATGATAATTTTTTACCTCTTAATCCCATATAAGAATGATGAAGTCCAACCTCGTCCTGTGTGTAGTTATCACTACTCAGTTGATCATTGGTGGATTTTTTCAAATCCTCATCATGAAGTACCTCTTGTTTCTCAGACATTTTGATAGTAAACAAATATCAACAAACTCAATTAAATCCACCGGGGAATTGTTTATATTTATACGTTTCGGCTTCTCCACCGAGACCCGTTCCTCCACCGAGATTTTCGCGAGTCCGAGTTTTTTACGAAAAGCTGGGGTAAAAAAAAAAACCGGAAATGCGGGGAAAAAACTGGGACATAACAATAACCTCCACCGAGAAATTCTGTGGAGAATAAACAGTGGAAACAGTATAAAATTGTAGTAATCGCAACTGTATTGTACCAAGGATTACTATTGTATTGAGTTGTGATTGCTAAATACATATTTCCGGTTTAGTCACGCGCGCAGTCTTACAGCTATGACAATCCCAATTAAACAACTTGGTGAAGATGCAATTTTATCATACATTTCAAATGAATTTATAGATGAATTACCAAGAGAAGCTCCTAAAAGGAAAAAATTTAATGATTTATTCAGTTTACAAGGTAAAGTAACTGTTGTTACTGGTGCTTCAAGAGGTATTGGCCTGGCTATAAGTGAGCTATTCGTGGAAGCTGGTGGTTCACTAGCAATGGTGGATTATGTTGATTGCTCAAAACAATGTGAATTACTTAAAAGTCAATATAATGTTCAAATAAATTCATATTTGTGTGATGTGAGTGATTCAAATCAAGTGGAACAAACCATTTCATCCATTGAAACTGATTTTGGTACTATTGATATATTTGTTGCTAATGCCGGGATTGTTTGGCAAAATGGGAATATAATTGATAATGCAAATGATGATTATACAGGTTATAATCAATTAATGAATGTTAATTTAAATGGTGTTTATTATTGTTCAAGATTTGTGGGTAAAATTTTCCAAAAAAATGGACATGGTTCTTTGATAATAACTTCTTCAATGTCTGCCCATATTGCTAATGTTCCAATGAATTTAACACCTTATAACGTTACCAAGGCTGCTGTTAAACATTTATCTAAATCATTAGCCGTGGAATGGGCAGGTTTTGCAAGAGTTAATTCAATTTCTCCAGGATATTGTGATACTGGATTAAATGATCATTTAGATAGAAAATTTAGAGGTAAAATGTGGTCATTAGTACCAATGGGTCGTGAAGCTCAAGCTTTTGAAATTGCAAATGCTTATTTATTTTTAGCTTCTGATGCTTCAAGTTATATTACAGGTACAGATTTATTAGTTGATGGTGGTTATACTTCTGTATAAATTAAATACATTTAACTAACAATCTTTGATGTAACATGAGTTTTTTCATAACTTGTAATTTCTTTAACTTTATCAGCAGATGCAGATTTTTCATCAAATTTATAACTTAACCATTCTTTTGCTAATCTTCTTGCTAATTCTAATCCAATAACTCTTTGTCCCATACATAAGATTTGACAATCATTACTTAAAATACTTCTCTCCACACTAAATGAATCATGTGCAGTAACAGCTCTAATTCCTTCAACTTTATTAGCCGAAATGGCAACTCCAAGACCTGTACCACAGAATAATATCCCACGATCAGCTTCACCTCTAGAGATTAACTCTGCAGCTTCAATAGCTACTGATGGATAAGGTGTAGTTGTAGAATTTGAATCAACACCTAAATTAATAACTGAATCCACCAATGGATCATTTTGTAAGTCTTTAGCAACTTGTTCTTTATATTCAAAACCTGCTTGATCTGATGCAATAACAATTTTAAATCCCATTTTTGATGATTACAATAATAAAATTCTCTGAAATAATTCCAGGACTATTGTTTTAATATATACCTGATATTAATACCGATTACGTAATCCTCCACCCTCCACCCTCCACCGAGATTTGCATATAATCATCTATTGTTCTCCACTAGTCTCGGGAAAGGCTGGAAAAGTCTATTGGTTTATATATGATGATTATTGCACTAGTTTGACTTATTTTGTTTATTTCAACTACCATCAAAATGTCTAATAAACACTTTTTACCATCGGATACCAATCAATTGGTTCCAAATTGTCTCAAGGCTATAACCTATGAATATCCATATTTATCCATTTTGGAAAAAGAACGTGTGGTTTTCAACAATCAATTCAACCCAGAAAAAGTTTCATTAATTTCTGGTGGTGGTTCAGGTCATGAACCAGGGTTTTATGGATTAGTTGGTCCTGGAATGTTATCTGCAGTGGCTCATGGTGAAGTATTTGCATCTCCAAATTATAGAAATGTTAAAGCTGCTGAAAAAATTACTCATGAATTAAATTCTTCTAATGAATGGGGTGGTTGTATTTTCATATTGACAAATTATACTGGTGATAATTTATATTTTGGTATGGCTGCCCAGGATTTAATTGCTAAATATGGTTCTGAAAAGATTAAAATTCTTAGAGTCACTGATGATGTTGCAGTTTCAAGAAGTTCTGGTGCCCTTGTAGGACGTCGTACATTGGCTGGTATAACAATTGTTTCTAAATTAACAGGTGCTGCATCTGAAGCTGGGTTTAAAATTAATGATATCTTTGAATTTGGTCAATCTGTTATTGATTCCATTGCATCTATAAATGCCGGGTTGGATCATGTTCATATATCTGGTCATAATAAAGATGAAAATTTTGGGAAATTAAAACCAAATGAATTAGAAATTGGATTAGGGATTCATAATGAACCAGGTGTACTTAAATTAGATGAAATTCCATCAATTGAAGAATTGATCGAAAGATTATTAAAGATGATTTTGGATACTAATGATAAAGAACGTGGGTTTTTCAAATATTCACCAAATGATAAAATTGTATTGTTGATTAACAATCTTGGTGGTGTCCCAGTTTTGGAAGAGAAGAATATCTTATTTGCAACATTAGAGCAATTGTCAAAAAATTATGGTATTTCTCCAACAAGGGTTTATACGGGGAGATTTATCACCTCTTTTAATGCACAAATCTTTACAATTACATTGTTTAATGCCACTACTGCAACAACAACTATTTTCCCAATTGCCAAAATATTTGAATTCTTGGATGCTCAAACAGATGCAGTTTGTTGGACAAATACCAAATTCACCAATGGATTATCATCAATTGAAAACAAGTCTCAAATTATAACTAAATTTGAACATTATGATGAGGCAACTTTAGAAACAGAATTAAACAAAGAACAAGCTAAGAATTTTTTCATTGAACCAAGTAAATTAGAAACCATTGCTAAAACTGCTGCTCAAAGAGTTGTTGATAAAGAACCAGAATTAACAGATTGGGATACCAAGATGGGTGATGGTGATTGTGGTTTCGGTTTAAAATTAGGTGCAGAATTATTATTAAAGGCATTAAAAGAGGATAAAATTGCTCAATCTGGATCTGTTTTAAAAGTTTTACATGTATTGTTGAAAATTATTAAAGATGATATGGGTGGTACATTAGGTGCAATTATTTTCATTTTTTTAAAAGCTGTTATTAACAATGTTGAAGTATTGATTGAACAAGATTCTAATATTTCACAAGTTGATGCTTTTAGTAGTTCTTTCCAAGTTGGATTGGAAACATTATTTGATTATACTAAAGCTAGAGTTGGTCATAGAACTGTTATGGATGTTTTAATTCCATTTGTTGAATCTTTTTCAAAGGATAAAGATATTGTTAAATCTGTCCAGGTGGCTTATGATTCAGCTGAACATACACGTGAATTAAAACCAAAACTGGGAAGAGCCACTTATGTTGGTGTGAATGGTGATTCATCATTACCACCAGATCCAGGTGCTTATGGTATTTATGAGGCTATTAGTGCATTGAAATTAGCTGTGGAGTAAATATAGTAATATATATCTTATAACTCTTATACAATTATAATTTTAATGGGCTACCAATTACAGTTTCTTTTGAAGCAAATGCCTTTTGAACTTCTGGAATTGAATCAATTTTGGCAATCCATGATTGAACATTTGGGAATTGATTAACGTCAATACCTGTTTTGGATAAATTTTTAGCATGAGGAAATGCAATAACATCAGCTAAAGAGATATGATCACCAACTAAAAAACCTGATTTATTTGAAGCTAATTTATCATCTAATAATTTATATGATCTAATTGTCTCTTGAGTGAATCTATCAATATTTTGTTGATCATTTGGTGAGTTTGATTTAAACCAACCTAAATTACCTTGAGCTGGACTTAGACCACTAGCATGGAAAAATAATAATTCAACTTCTTCCCAATGTCTTGGATCTTTGACATCATATGAAAATTTATGTTCAGTATCATATTTTTCAGCTAACCATAATAACAATGCACCAGATTCTGCTAATGAAAATGTTTTACCTTGGGAATCAGCTTCAAAAATTGTTGGGATTTTACCATTTGGATTGATTTTTAAAAACCAATCTTGTTTTTGTTCTTTTGAACCATTCCAATCAATAATTCTTAGCGTATAGTTCAATTTTAACAATTCTAACAAGATTGTAATTTTCAATCCATTACCCGTGGCAGCAGTGAATAATTTCAAGTATGGAGCCTCTAATGGAGCGACTTTTGGATCGTTATCGTTAACTGTGACCATGATTGATTTGATAGTATAATATTATAATATAGAACTCAAGAGTCAAAAACAATTCCAATTGAACATTTCATGCCCTTTATATATTTCTCAGAGATCAACTCATAGACTCAGTGTGGCTTCACACCCCCCTTTATTGTGAATAAATAGCACATCTCCATTTAGTTAAACTTTCCCTGGGTCTTTGGTATTTCTCAGGATTTACACGGACTTCATACTTTATATGTCGTGATGCTTATGTCAGCACACCCGCGAAATTGAATATTAAACTTGAGTCGATAGCTATGGCTTTAATTTGTATGGCTTTTTCGATGAATTTGCTGTTGAAAGTGTGTATCAGTTGGGTTTATCAGTTATAGAAGCTAATAGTGGCGTTGGTGTGGTTGGATTAAGCGTACCAACTTTCCTATTCAAGTCGAGTCATATCCTAATATGGTGTATGGTGTATGGTTTGTTATCTTCTGATTGTTTATTGTTTCAATGGATGTTGCTGGATATTTTCCTGAATGAAAGATGGATTATAGTGGTGTTGCTGTGGCATATAAAGCTAGATTAAAGAATCATGTTGATATTTCACTATCAAATAGAGCCACAATCGTTTTATTTTACTCATTTTACTTGGCTTAGAAAGAAGGTATTTGATATCAATAAAGCCTAAAGCCAGAATCGTCACATGCCAGTCAATATGTATGATTCGATCGATATACAGAAAGTCCTGTTGATAAAGACATGAGAACTGTGCTCATTTGTACCATAAATCCATATGGCTCACCACATTTTCAATCAAAAAATATGTGCTGCTTCCCAAAATAATGTGACTGTGGTTTCAATTGAAAGGTTTTCCAAGGTATATAAACTGCTCATTATCTAGAATTATGAATCAGATATAATTACCCAAGATTCATAGACATTATGAGTAAAAAAGAAACTCAAGTGGAAGTTCAGGAATCTGATATCTCATCTATTGTGGAATTATCTGAGATTCCCAACCAAGAGATTGTTGATTGGAAATTTTGGATTTTCAATACCAAAGTGGAACATCCATTAAACAAGACTATATTTGATGGAGAACCTTATACTATTGATACATTATTAACTTATCAAAATGATCAAAGATTAGATAAGTCATCTTCACCAATTTGGAAAAAAATTATTGGATTTTTTTGGGATCCAATTTTTTTACCACCATCAGAGAGGAAATATATGGCCAAGATTGATTTTTTCATTTATATCTATGCATTAATTGCATGTTTTATTAAATATTTGGATCAAACAAATATTAATAATGCATATGTTTCAGGGATGAAAGAAGATTTAAATATGTATGGTTCAAATGATTATAACTTGTTAACAACATTTTTCAGTATTGGTTATTTATCATTTTCTTTACCTATGGGTATTGCCTTAAAATATATAAGACCAAGTGTGTTGCTACCTGCTTGTGAATTGGCTTGGACCATAATTGTTATGAGTATGGCTGGTGTGGAAAATAAAAAAGTTCTTTTCGGATTAAGATTTGTTCAGGGTGCATTAGAAGCTAGTAGTTTCCCAGGATTAAATACCGTATTGGGAGAATGGTATGGTACTGAAAGTATAGGTAAAAGAATTTTCATCTTAAGTGCTACAATTCCTCTTTCTGGAATGTTTGCTGGTTATATTCAAGCTGGTGTTTATACATCAATGAATGGTAGATATGGATTACCAGGTTGGAAATGGGTTTTTTTAGTTGATGGATTTATTAGTGTTCCTGTTTCAATTTTAGGATTTTTCTGTTTACCAGATTTCCCTCAAACTGCTAGATCACCTTGGATTACTAAAAAAGATAGACAATTTGCCTTGGCAAGAGTTAAAGCTATGAAAAAAATTAAACCTGAACCTTTAACTTTGAAGAATTTTTGGGAAATTA
>JAKTWT010000199.1:0-29734 GCA_030582155.1 Hansenula lynferdii | reverse complement strand
AAAAAAAAAAAAAAAAAAAAAAGCAAAAGAAAATTTTTTGTTCAACGAAGTGGAAATTTTTAATTTATAAACTTGAGAGTTTTTCTACTTTGACGTTTAAAGAGTTTTTTTATTAAATTAAATTGAACTTTCTGTATATTCAAAATGGCTGAAGAAGAAGTATGTTGGAAATGAAATGATTTGAGATGCTTTAATGTTTGAATTGATTGATTTATTAGAATTTAAATTTTTAATAATGATTGTTGGCTGGGTGGTTTGTTCAGGGTGTACACCGAAATGAGAAATCAAATTTTAATCAACAATAAAGAATCTTAATTATCAAATGAATTAAATACTAACAATGACTGCAGCACGTTTTCGAAACCGCTGATGCCGGTTCATCCCTTACCTACCCACAACAATGTTCTGCTTTAAGAAAGAATGGTTTCGTTGTTATCAAAAACAGACCATGTAAAATTGTTGATATGTCAACTTCTAAAACTGGTAAGCACGGTCACGCTAAAGTTCATTTAGTTGCCATTGATATCTTCACTCAAAAGAAATTAGAAGATTTATCACCATCTACCCATAATATGGAAGTTCCAAACGTTTCAAGATCTGAATATCAATTATTAGATGTTGATGATGGATTCTTAAACTTAATGACCGCTGATGGTGACACTAAAGATGATGTCCGTATTCCAGAAGGTGAATTAGGTGACAACATCCAAGCTGCTTTCGATGAAGGTAAAGATTTATTAGTTACCATCATCTCTGCTATGGGTGAAGAAGCTGCTATTTCTTTCAAAGAAGCTCCAAAATTATAAGTTCGTTAAACTTGAGTTCCATTCAACATTTTTTTTGATTAAATGATGTGAATAAAAAAAAATTGGTATATACCTATTACTATAATTATTATTATTATTATTTTGTTTCTTTATTATAAAGCATTATTTTTCATTGAATTTTGAAGTAGCTATATAATATCTAGCGAGATTCGTAGACTTATAGCCAATTGCAGACAACTGTTATACGTGTGGTAGGAATATATGCATTATTTGTGTGCCAATACACGACATAGCTATGTACATTATCAATCATATTTAAAATTTAAAAATTCATATTAATACACACAACTATTAAATATCTATAAAGATATATAAAGGATATAAAAAGGGGGTGAATGGTAAAAAAGAGACGTCGAGAGTCATATAAAAAAACACATAATATACACAATTAGTATTGTAATGTCATTTGGAAGTAAAAAAGTTTGGTATGGTCGGGTATAGTGATATACCCATTTCTATTGTACATAAATGGAACAATTGCCCTGGTTTCTTAAATAGAAGCAACATAAAGGGCAATCAAAATACCAACAGCAGCATTGATGAATGGGATATTACCCAAGACCAGGTTCAATGTGATTGCATTATGATATAGATGAGCATGAACTCTTTCAGTTAAAGTGGCATGAATTAAATTATGTTCATCAGCCCATAATTTGACATCATCTTCAACATCTTTGAATGAAACATTAACATTTATAAAGACAATATAGGTTATGATTAATTTGATCACGTTGAAAACCAATGGATCAAATCTTACCTTTTTTTGCTTTTTACCAATAAAGTTGAAATAGTGGGCAAATAATGATGGAATACCAATTGATAGAACGAACCAAGTTAAAACAACCAAAATAAATTTAAATTGGAATAAAGCCGCAAAATCCACAATTCTCCAGTCCTTGTTGATAAATGGATATCTGGAGACAATTTCCTGACTTAAAAAGGTAGCATTTTTAATCGAGATTAATGGAACTTGTTGATAAGTCAATAAACCCAATTCCAAAGAATTTGTAATTGCATTAACAGCATTTGCAGTAGACAAAGTCTTCTTAGTTTCAGTGTTCAATCTTGACACTGTATCAAATAATTCTTCTTTTTGATCTTCAGCGTAATCGTAAAATGATTCTGATTGTTCATAAAACCAATCTTGGATTTTAGTCAAAAATTCGAATTTTGGTTTGTATTCAGCATCTCCATCATTGGTGAGCTCTTCGTTCAACAGTTCGATATCTTCGTCAACTGCCTCTTCACCTTCTTCGTCGTCTACTTCTTCCTCTTCATCTTCATCGTCTTCATCCTCGTCATCGTTATCCTTAGCAGATTTATAAGGGCTTGATTTATCTTTGAAACTGTTGTTGATCTTCAAGACCCTGCTTGGAGAAGATTTTAGTTTTTCCTTCAATGGACTTAAAACTTTATAAGGAGATGATTGTAAATCAGATTTATCTAATGATTGGGTAGACTTTTTTGGTGAATGTCTTTGTCTAAATTGGTAAAACTTCTTGTAGTAATTGTGTTTTTCCAATTCTGGGTGATTATCAAAGTGTTGTGACAATTTTTCCTCAAGAATTGGCTTGGTACCTTCTTCACTATGAAAATTGAACAGTTAGTAAACAACAACAATAGACGTGAATTCATGTGCTATAATACTCACGAAATGGACAAATCGCGACACATCTCGACAAGTGCGCTCTTGGTCTGTTGTTTTAAACTCATTGTGTACTGTTAATTACCTGTTGTTATGAATTGATGCACGACCACTCGGTTGGTTGTGATACAAGTTTGAATGGTGTTTATTTGTTGTTGATGTTTTGAATTGTTGTTTACTTTCTTGTTTTCGCAAATTATGGTTTTTGTGGCCTTTTTCAATTGGGAAATTTGTTCGTTTCCAAAGCAACTTGAACTCTTCCCGAGTTGGATAAAGGTAAACAATATTTTAGATCACGTGAATGTCACGTGAATCTTCACCTTAGTACACTTTTTCCCGTGCCATAGTGTACTGTGTAACTTGTCAACTTGTCTGACTCAATCCGCTGCAAGCGGATACGTAATTTGTAAGAGCTTTGGGCTTGGCTCGATCCCCATACTATGTCGTCTTTAACCTTGTGACTTGTGACTCCACCAATCACCAACCAACCAATTTCCCACCGATAACTCTCGAGACTTGAGTTAATTAATTCCCAGTGTGGCCCTCACCTCTGGCTTCGCAGGCGATCGTGTTCCCTTTGTAGTATCAAACATTTTCTTTATCGGATAGAGTGCGTTTTTCTTCCCGAGTTGATTAAAGATGGCCAATTAATGCACGCGTGTGTCCTCATCAGTGGTTGTTCAAACCGTTTATCCCGGTGGAGATCTCTCTAGGTCACCCCCAGTCTCTGCCTAGCTTGCACCAGCTCGAGCCTGGCTCTCCTGCCTAACCTCCCCGTCTCTGGGCTGCCTATATTACGTAGTTGCACTCTGCTGGTGGTGGAAAGCTTATTTGGCTGTTGATTTACCAATTTGGAAGTCGTTTTGAAGAGACTCCCACAAGTACCGATTTTGTATAAATATGTATAAATAATCACTCTTATCTCTTTTCAATTTTCTCGTCCAACTTGTTGAAATTTTAGCATACCCCGTATCCTATCTCATTTCAATAAATCTTACAACAATGCTCCCAGGTGGTGTTATCTTAGTCTTTGTGTTGGTCTTCTTAGTTGGTGAGTATTAAACATGGGTGTATGTTTTTTTTTTCCAGTATGAGTATTAACCAGGGATTCTTAGCTGTTGCTGTTTTCTCAGTTCTTGTGATGAACAAGATTAAGAACAGAAAGAAGGCTTTACAACAATTTTAAATTGCTTGAGCTACCAGTCATTTCAAATATCACAATCACAAATCTTTCAACAATGGTACAAATTTAAGGCGACCATATATCTAATTTGCTAATTTACACTGGAGTCCAAAGTGTACTTTAATTTCATCAGTTTTTTATTTCCTTCAAAGTTAAACCTTTTTTATGTTAATGATAGATTAATACCCACAAGAGAAAAATATATGTGTGTTGAACTACTTTAAACATCTGTTGTATGCATTAAATGTATTGGTATTATAATATTTATATATAATTCTCTGGTTGAAAATTGACCCAGAATGCAAAAACCTCTATTCATCATCTTCTTCGTCCTCTTCATCGTTTGAATCTCTCAAAAATTCACCTTGATAAATTGCAACGATTGAAATTAAACTTAGTAACCACCAACCTAACCATGCAATTTGAAAATGTTGTCCCCATGACATTATAAACCCCCATATTAAAGGACCTGCACAACGAGCAAATGCACTAACGGATATTGTTGCACCATTAATCAAAGCTCTATGCTTTGGAGGTGAACAATTATGCACAATTAACAAAATTTGTGGGAATGATATCGAAGTACCTAATGTCTTTAAACATGTTAAAAGATATGCCAAAAATTTGGATAATGATTTGTTATCAGCGGCAAACACCAAATAAGGTACCAAAAAGTAAACTATTGGGAAAATTTTGATGAACTTCTTATAAGTGGTTAAAGAATCATAATTTCTATCAACGTATGGGAAAACGAAAAGAACAAATATGATTCCTAATACACCTGTTGATGACAATAATTGACCTGTATCTTCAGATGAATAGTTTAACCCACCAGCAATCTTGAATGGGAATTTAGAGATCAAATTACCAGCTTTATCTTTAGCGACATCATAAGCTAAAAAAATCGGTAAGAACTCATCATGAACCACAATGTGTAAACTCATAATGAAATTACAAACAACCGCATAGAAAATATGTGGGGTTAATAGTTCTCTATAATTAACATCTTCTTCATCTCGAGTTTCATGTAATGAATAAGTTCTAACAAGCGCTCTACTTTCACGTCTTGTCAGTAAATTCCCCACTGATTTTATTGATTCATCTGATGAGCCATGATCGTTAAGCGCTCTACCTTGATCTTCATCATCATCCAAAAGTGCTGTTTCTTCATCAATTGTAGCTGGTATTGCCCTAACAGCTGGTTCTTTACCCTTATGCCATGCTCTTGGTTTTGGCTCAATTTTGAAAATATATCTCTTGATGGCATCACCAAATTCCACAAATGGATCAAATCTATACTTGTGTTTATAGTGGGTTTCTTCTAAGAAAAAGATTGCAGTGATCATACTCACCAATAATAAGAATGAAACAAATAAATTTGGTAACGCGTAAGGATATTTTTCCACTAATGGTCTTAGCACTGCAATGCTTGTTGTATTACCACTTAAAAACCCACCAATCAATGGACCAACAACACAACCAACTTGGAAAATTAAAGGCATTGTAGAAAATGCTAAAGCTTGATGTTTTCTTTCCACTGCAACTTCACCAATCATTGTTCTGATAACCGCGACATTACCATTCAATAATCCCATGGTGGATCTTGCCAATAGTGCCCAATAGTAATTTCTGGAGAATCCTAATAGTAATAAACTTGTTATACTACCAGTTAATCCAATGATTAAAGTTGGCTTTCTACCATTTTTATCTGCAAATTTCCCCCAGTTGAAACTTGTTAAAACTTGACAAAATGCAAAAGTTGAAGATAAATAACCTGAATATTTGGAAACTTCAGCTTCATTCTCAGCTATACCAAAATCTTTAACCATAAAGTAAACATATGGGAATAATGATGTAAATGCAATAGGTTCTGCAAATCTAACTAATGAAATTACAAAGATTTGGGACCATGGGAACCCTTTCATCTGCTGGGCAAACGATTCTTTTGACTTTGCCATGATAAGATGAAACCGCTATATTACCTTGAACTTCTTGATGTGAATATGATTAAAACGGAATGATGTTTGTTTTTATGCTTATATCAGGGAAAGAAAATCTTTTTTGTAACAGCTAACGAGTGTCACCGTCAAGTTATGTTATGACTGTATGATGAGGCTAGTGAGATTGGAGATGGCTAACGTTCAACGTTCAACTCGGTGTGCTGCTTTATTCGTGATGGCTAAAGCCACAAGATTATAGAAAATCAGTACGTAGCCACGATACGGTCAAATTGATAATTTTTGGTGAAGATCCACAGTTCCCGGGGGATTCCGTTTTAGGAAGAAACACCGATTGATGTAGAAAAGACTGAAAAGACGTTGACAAATTTATAAGAATCTCGATGAAAGTTATATTTTCTAGTTCACTAGTTTACATTATAAGCTCAAGTGAGTTTTGGAGACTTTCGAAAAATAACCACTTTATTCATTTGAGCTGTAAATTGTACTTCCAGTTCACTAAAGTTAAAAGAGATCGGATTGAGAAGTCACTAGTCTAGATGGCTGATATAATATGATGTGCTCAATTTTCTCTCTGTGAGCTTATTTATATCAGATTTTGAACATCACTAACATCACTTTCAATCTGACTGTCATGGTGACTCAGTTATTCTAACGATCAATTCGTTGACATTAATCCCTTTTGCGATCAACTTTATCAATCATTGAGATCTCTATATATATCATGCAAGCTGGTACAACAAACATAAAGACCGTTAAGTTGAGTTCTGATTTATCCAAAATATATACCAGAAGGAATCAAAGGGACACTCATTCATGCATGAATCAAGATTCAACACAGATATACAGAATTCATTAAGTCGCTTATAAAAAGGCTTTTTGGCAACTTGAAGTGCGATTGAGATCCGCGATGCCCTACTTTGATGATATAGACATTTTAAGATAGTTTATAAAACACCGGCATGTAAAATTTATACCACTATCTTTATATTTGCCTTCTATATGTCCTCTCTGAACACATCTCTGATTATGAGCGCCTTCTGATCATATTGTTCAGATTTTCTCCGACAATGTAATATTTCTATTTTTCTCCAAATGGCTGGCGTATCTCCAGTTTTTAGCCTCTGCTGGCCCTTCGATTCAAAATCAACACATCATCACAGAACAAAACAAATCATGATCCTTAACTCAGGAACAACACCAAGCTGAAATCTTGAAGCAAAGCGCGCTGTTTGATTGAAGATATAAGTCATGGGTGAAGAAGTAGTGGTGATTTCAGGTGGTACTGCCTCCAACTCACTTGTCAATCTGTTCCAGTCGCTATCCCCAAATATCACATATGTGCTACCAGTTTCTGATAATGGTGGATCTACTTCTGAGATCTTAAGGGTCCTGGGTGGACCGGCTATTGGTGATATACGGTCTAGAATAACGAGACTTATACCTGACGAAGGCGGGTTCAAGGAATTGTTGAGCTATAGGCTAAGTGAAGATAGCGAAGAGGCAAAATTAGAATGGACTCAGATCGTGGAAGGTCAACATCAGATATGGAATGGATTGGAAATTCAATGTAAGGAGATGACTCGAAGTTTTTTGATCCATGTTCATATGGAACTCTTGAAGAAGTCAAGAAACCCTAGCACAAATTTTAAATTTGAAATGGCAAGTATTGGTAATTTGCTTCTCACAGGTATAAGATTATTCGTGGGCTCTTTAGATAGTGCTATTGAGTTAGTATTGAGAATGACCAGAATATCTTCAGATATTAAAATATTACCGTGTTTAAACACAAATTATACATATCACATATCTGCTATATTGAAAAATGGGGAGATCATAACTGGTCAATCACAAATTTCTCATCCAAATGATCCAATCTCTACAATCATGAGTTCATCAACTTCTGTTCACAAGATTTATGATCCAGTATCTCTGCATGAATGGCATGAAGATGTACCATATCAGCATCCTGACTTGAATATTTCGCAACTACATTTCTCCAAAAATGAAAACCAACCTTTAAAATCACCTATTGATAAGATTTTCTATATTAATCCATATGGTGAAGAAATTCATCCACAGGCAAACACAAGAACCATTCAGAGTATAAATGATTCCAAAGCTGTAATTTTTTCCATTGGATCATTGATGACAAGCACAGTGCCTGTCTTAATTCTAAAGGGCATTGGAAACGCTATCAAAAACAGCAAAGCTAAAAAAATCTTATTGTTAAATGGTGATCATGATCGTGAGACTTCAGGATTGACAGCTTTGGATTTCATTAATAAGGTTTGTGAAGCATGTCGGTACAGTATCAGTGATGATCATGTCAATTTAAACTATACCGATCTGATCACACACTTGGTATATCTAGAGAATTCAGAGATCCAAGTCGATCCTGGAATGATTCAAAAACTAGGTATAATTTGTGTTCCTGTTTCTAGAGACCGCCAACTCGGGAATGGTGTCAATATTTACGATTCAAATGAGCTACAACAAAGTCTTTCAGAAATAACGTCATCAAAATAATTGATCCATTTAATGTCATTTATACTCTAAATTTTGAAGGAATATTTTGTAGTTTAATATGTTGTTCAAATTCTTCATCACTCCATCTACCAGCATTTGGATCAACTTCATGTTCGATCTCATGTTCATGGTGGAGTAATTCATGTTCGATATCTTCTTTATGTATCACTTTAATATCTGGATCTTGATCTTTATGATATTTATTCCAATGATGAACTTCATATTCATGTTCAAAATCACCATGATGTCCAACACCAACACCCAAATCTGGGAATTTCCCACCTTTATTGGCAAACTTCAAAAACTCTTCCTTGGTGACTCTTTCATCTGAGTTAGCATCTATTAATTTTAAAATAGCCTTGACAATCTCTTGTTTAGTATCTTCACTTATAGCCTCGGAGTCATCATGACTACCTAAACCATCACCTTTCCCGACAACTTCATCTCTGTGTAGCCCATAAGCATTCAGTATATCGTATGCGTCCAAATATTTCTTGTTTTTGGTGTCATGTAATTGGAAAAACGATTCAGGATCATAATCATCAAGACCATGTTCTGCCTTCATGTGCCATGCTTCCCATGATACACCATCTGGTGGTGTCTCTTTTAAGTTTGTGTTATCAGATCCATGTGATCCATGCGCTACGGATGTTACCAATACAGAAGCCAAAGATAGCAAAATATTCAATTTCATTTTGGCCTTTCTGTCCTTAGTTACCAGGTCTCATATAGTTCATTTCAGTAGTGCTACGTTTTGTTTTGATAAAGTTGGTCGCGAAAGCAAAAAGTCCGATTTGGCGCTAATCGAAATTGTCAACGGAGGACAACTTGTTAAGATATTCAAATATAAAGAGTTAAAGACTTTCATCATTTATCGTCAGAGTTACTCGGTCAATGTGTGTTTGATTGATTGTATTTTTGTTGCGTTAAGAACTCACAATTAAGTTAACTGCAATTAGCGCCAGACGTACCATGGAAGAGCCAAATTGGAATACCTAGCCACTACAAGGATCTAGTAATCACAATTATCCAAATGATTATCTCAAACTAGTGATTGACCTTCTCGAATCTCTGGTCATGAATGTGTCAAACTCACAGCCTAGAAATTGAGGCACAACCGTTATTGTTCCTATCGATGGTTTTGTGATTACATGGAGAACACATTTTTGTTTTCAAAAAGACCCTTCAAGAAAGCTACGCCGTCAAATAAAACTCATTTTACACAACAATTTCATGGAGTTCTTTACAGTGTTAAATATTACCTGTTTAAGGTACAAAACAGTCTCAAAGTAAGGTGGCCTCATGCTATTAATCATGCAAATAGACTCAGTCCGCAAAAATTTTCCCGTTATGCACAATAGAATGAAAAGCCGTTTAACATATTCGGGAAATGATCAAATGGAAAAATTCATCAGGGTACTATGTACTATGTGCTATGCTACAGTTTTTAGCTCATCGGTGAGCCAGTGATTGGAGAGGAAGTGGAGACCCTTTGTTCATTCGCCATTTAGTGAATTGGAAAATGATGGTGTAGAATCTAGATCATCAGATTGAAAGTTCTTCACGAAAACCAGACAAGCTTGACACCTACTTGTTCAACAACAGGGTCCAAATCCCAATACCCAAACTCATCACATCACCTGTTACCTGTTACCTGAGCTTTAAATAGAGAAGGCCATAATGATTGGAACACTAAGAGCTCTTGCCTTAAGGAAGATCAAGAATTCTGTCATGTACGAAAATTGTTGAGCTTTTTTATTTTAGCCCTGAAGAATGTTGATTTCATGCTTGAGGACATGAGTCCATGCGGCTCAAGATCCAACATACATACATGTTGATTTTTTATACATTTGGGAAAACAAAATTTTTAGAGGCTTTATATATATAAAGAAGTATTCAGTAATCCATTACAAAAGTTTCCAGGTGTTATAAGGCTTATACGATCAAGGGAAAAATAATCTCAAAATGGATGCTAAAGTTATTTCCTCAATGTTGAGTTCTATGAACTCCACTCAAATCATCAATACCATCGCCACGCTCGAGAAAAGGGGTGTCAATGCTTCCACTATTGACGTTCCAACTATTTTATCATCTTTGAACATTACACAAATTGAAGGTGTCTTGGGTGCCAACTCATCAGTTATTGATACCATGTTGCAACAATTGACTCCAGTTCAATTGGTCACTATCTTGGGTAATTTTCAAAACGTCACAAGTGGATTGTTCTCAGCTGCTTCTAATGCTACAAATGAAGCCGTTGCGACACAATATAAGACAACTGGTCAAACTTTAGTTGGTTTGTTAATGAACAAAATGATTAATGTTTTCTCTGATAAACAAATTCTTGGTGTTTTCGGTATCTTATCTAATGGTGCTGCTTTAGGTACTGGTACCAAGAAATTACTTGGTGTAGCCAAAGATTTATTCGCAGGATTTTACGGTTCTTTTGCTCCAAGTTCAATCTCTATTCCAGACCGTTTAACAAAGTTGGTCAATGACTATCAAATTGCTGAATTTGGTGGCTATCCGTCTTCAAAAGACATTGCACCATCAACCATCTTTACTGTTATCTTCTTTTTGTTCGCTATTGCACATTTGTTATTGTTTTTGAAGAATTTTTCTCTAGGCCATAGATTCTTTATCAGTTTTGGTTTATTTGTATACTCTTTGGTTCGTGCTATTGGATTCTTGTTGAGAATAGTTTGGAGTAAGGATATTATGAAAATTGATGTTGGTGTTGCTTCGATGATTTTAATTAACTTACCAACCGTTTTCTTACCAAGTTTAAATTTGATTTTGGCTCAAAGATTCTTCACATGGAGACATCCAGTTTACGGAAGTCACAAAATCTTTCAATCCATCATGTATTTGATTTACTCGTTGGTTATCGCAGTTGTCGTTATGACAATTGTTGCTGCTACTGTTCGTATTGATCATTTTATCAGTGAGTCTACATTACATATCACTGAACACGTCTTCCAAGCTGCCTCTGTTTTGATTTTGGTGTTTTCCACATTATCTGTTATTTTGATCGCTTTGGCTTTTATCATCAAACCTACCAAGCGTGATGCTTCCATTTTGACTTATCAACCACACTGGATCGAATCTTTCAATATGAAATACTTCGTTACCAAAGGTGCTGCTGCCCAAAACGCAAAAGCTGTTTCAAGTACCGGACCAAATGCTATAAGAGTTATTCATTCAGATGAATACCACTATGATACCACTTTAGGTGAACAAGAATCAAAGAGTTCAAACACTTTAAGTCAAAATGGTTCTGTTTACATCATTGCCTTCACAACTTTGTTAGTTTTGATTGCTGATGTTTTCCGTTGTGCTTCTTCATTCATTGAACAATATGTTGCTAATTCTTCTTGGATTTTCAAACCAGTTGTCATGTATGTTATGTATGGTGCTTTAGAAACCATTATCAATTTGGTTTATTTATTCGGTAGAATTGATTTGAGATTCTACAAACCAGACTCACTACCTAAGAACCATGTGGAATCTGAATCTGAATCAGCTGAAAAAGATGCTTCAAGCACTGAAGAAGAGAAATCTGTCAGAGCTGAATAATGAATTTACACATACCTTAATTAATCTAATAGACTATGTTTCATAGTTGATCAACTTTAATAGACCTAATAACTAATTAATATATAACGTCTCGATAATTTTCTATATAGTGTAGTTCTACTGTTTCCTTAGGCTTACCTTGGTTCACTTGAATGTGCCATGAGAACTATTAGATCCCCAATCCCCAATATGCCCTAAGTAAAGCCCTAGATAATTTTGTGGTAAACGTTGGTCTGGCCACATTTTCCGCGAATTCATACTCAAATGAAAGTTCGACGACAATAAAAAAAATTAGATTTGAACCTCTTCTCTTTTTCTAATATACAATTTTACTAACAACACCAAACAAAAGAGTATGTGGACATGATGAACAATTGAATCTAACATGGAGAATTGTTTGATATTACAATGATGAAAAAAAAATTACACAGACCTGTACTAATTTCATCCTTACGAGGGTGCGACGTGCGGATAAAGATTGCCTTTACTGATTTTGATAATATCAAGTGTTTTTACATGGAATGATTGTTACTTTGAATTGGAATTAAAACTAACAATGTATCTAGAATCTAATAATAATTGGCTCCCCTTGCGGTTGTTTAATATATGAGTTTTGTTTTAAAAAACTTTTAAATTTTGTAGAGTATTTATTGTGTTCGTTGTAGCTAATGATTTTTTTATGTTCTTTACAAAGTATAAGCTGTATTTTACTAGAGATCCTTGCTTTTTAAACTGAGTTAACAAATATTTTGGGCTGATTGCTTTAATGGTCCATAACTTGAGATTGGTGAAATCTGATGAAGAGCGTACACCAAATCTTCGACTCGCTCAATTATCTGAATCATATAACTTTCTCAGTATTTCATAATCTACAAACATTTAAAACTACAAACACCTTATTTTTATTATAACCGTAAAAATTGATGATACATGATGAAGAGAATACCTATAAAACAATCTATTTCTTAGCAGACAATCTTCTTAAGTAGAAAGCTAATTCTTCACCTTCCAAGATGTAACCATCAGCTCTACCAGATTGACCTGGTCTTGAAGAAATAGCAGCGTATAATCTACCAGCAGTGAATTGTGAGTCAACAGCTTGTTCGATTTTAGCTGATGATGATCTTGAAGCTAATTTTCTTTCTAATTTTTTAGATTTTTTAACTTCTTCTTCTTCAGCCTTGGCACCTCTCTTTTTACCAACGGTAGCACCGTAATGGTTTTCATACCATTGTCTGAAAGGAGCAGCATCAATTTGAACGATAGCTGATTTGGTTAAAGTGTTGGTTCTAACCAATTCATTGTTAGATGGATGGTAAGCAACACCAACAATTCTGGTTTTTCTTGATAAACCTTCTGAAGCCCATGAGAAGTTACCAGTTTCAATTCTTAAAGCTCTGAATTTTTGGTTACCACCTCTAGTTCTAACAGAGTGGATACGTTTGGTACCAATTTTGGTGTTAGCACCTTGACGACCTAATTCGAACTTTCTCTTCTTTCTGAATTGAGCACGTTTAGCACCAGTGGCGGCTCTCTTGTGACGAGAATCTCTTGAAATACCCATTTTGTATTATAACTTTATTAATGTTAGTATATGTGATCTTAAGTTTTTATAGTTGATTTGGGATTCAAAAGTGTATAATTGTATCGATGTTCAAATTTTTCCAAGTAATAACAAGCTCAAGGCTGGACGATATCAATAGTTGTAATCTTAAAATTCCTCTTCTTTGTCCCCTCGACTCTTCTTTTGATCTTTACTTATCAACACTTTATGGTATGGTTGTCACTTACTTGATCCTTGATGATGATACACTCTACTAATGTTAAGAAGAAAGATTATGGATTTCAATTTTTCATAAAAGAGAAGAGTCTTCCAGCTGCTTAGTGGACAAATTCGCGGAAATGGTTTTGGGGACACAGGTGGTCCCTAAAAAAATGAGATTTAGGCAGAGATCTTTGTGCGGGGAGCTAGGTGGAGAGCTAGGCAGGGAAGCTAGGCAGAGGAATTGTGATTGTTGGTGTTGAAGATGTGAAGGTGCTCTTACCATTTATTCAGTAAGTGGTGATTGGATGTGTGGTGTTGAGGTGTTTAACATTTCAGCTTAAGCCCTTCCCTTGATCACATGATTTATTTTCATATTTGCCCTCTTTCTCGAATTCTCAAATTTTGATTTGCTTGAACCTTTCTTTTTTGTCAGAATAATAGAGAAGAGCTCAAAAATTGTAATTAATAAAGCTAAAACGGAGTTTTATATTGCACATTACATTATAATCAAAACACTGCACATAATCAAAAATGTCGTACTATGATCAAATAGAAATCGAAGACATGACCTTCGATCCAGCTACACAACTATTCACATATCCATGTCCATGCGGTGATAAATTTCAAGTATTCATAGATGATTTACAAGACGGTGAAGAAGTGGCGGTTTGTCCAAGTTGTTCATTAATGATCCAAGTTATTTTTGAACCGGAAGATCTTGAAGAGTATTTTGATGAAATGAAAGAGGATAGTCTCATGCCTGAACCAATCGCTGCTTAAGTTCTCAATGTTGAATAAAAATTTTAATGGATCAATGCATTGCATTGGCTTCCTCATCGCCAGCATATAAATGCTCGAAACAGAGCATTGGCATCACGAGCATGGGGTGAAGAGAAAGATTCCGCCAGCTCACTGTACAGGGGGTACAGATTCCTCGCTCCAGGTTGTCGGGAAACCTGTTTTATACAGTTGTTTAATTGTTTTCTTTGTAATTAGGTCAGTCATCGGTTAGGTTAAAACGGTATTAATGAAAAGTTATTTTAATGATTTGAAAACAAAACATACTCGTAGCACAAATTCATACAACATATCTCAAATAACCATCACTCACAAGGTAATTTGACATATTTCTCAACTTGAGCCAATCTATGGCTGATATTTCCGAGAGATTATGAGAGTTAAGGTATACTCGCTTCTGCGCATACCGATATCCGTTAAATCGTGCCGACTTATCAACAAAAAACATATATAAGGACATAACAACACCATATATTGTTTCTAGTGGTTGATATACGCTTAGTTATAGCCAGTTTTCTTTCCATAATGATTGATGATTACGTGAAACCTGATCCGCAACAACTCAAAATATCGACATACGAACCAAAGGCACCAGCACCTCGCGTTTTGGAAACACCTCAACCTTCACACTTATCAAGAGTTGGTAGACCATTGAGACATGTTCAATACATTCCTACCAAGCAGTTGGTGTTTTACTCCAAATTCAAGGAACCAAAGTTCACTTATGATATCAAATACAAACTTCCTATCAAGGCAGGTACCATTGTTATTCAAGTTAAAGCAGTGGGGTTGAATCCAGTTGATCTAAAGATTAAAAATGCATACACTTCAAACTTCAACTATGAAAGGGGTATTGGTCGTGAATACGCCGGTGTTGTGACACATGTTGGTAGTAAACATTCAGACAAATTTAAGGAAGGTGATGAAGTTTGTGGTATATATTTCCATCCAAATTCTTTGGGAACCGTGGCCTCAGATATTCAAATAGATCCAAGAACTGATCCTGTCGTTAAGAAACCAAGAGAGCTAAGTTGGGAAAAATCCGGTAGTTGGTTATACGCTTTTGGTGCTGCGTTCCAGCTGTTGAAGAATGCAGAGAAGAAATTAAACAAGAATTCAGTAGTTTTGATTAATGGTGGTGCATCAAGTGTTGGATTAATGTGTACCCAAATCCTAAAGCACTATTATAAAGTTGAGGATATTGCAGTTGTCTGTTCTGGGTCTGCGATTAAGCTGGTCAAATCAAAAGGTGCCAAATTAGCTATCAACTATACCGTCAACTCGGATATCCCAAGAGTCTTGCAGTTATTAGCCACCACTGGTGTATATAGAGATTATGACGATGAAGGACAACCATTCGAATCTCGTGCTATCCCAGCAAAGAAATTTGACGTGATCGTTGATACAGTGGGTGGTTACTCCATACTGGAGAAGGTTAACGACTACTTGGCCAAAGGCGGTTATTATATAACTACAGTGGGGGATTATAAAGCCAACTATTCAAAAGATATCTATAATGCATGGAACAACCCAGCTATGAATGCTCGCACACTGTTTGGATCGGTCTGGAGTATGACTTATGTTCCATTCTATTTCAACCCAAAACCAAAAGATGATTGGTTACAAATTGGTATTGATATGCTGGAATCTGGAGAAGTCGATGTTGTTATTGACTCTATTTATGATTGGAAAAGTTATACCAAGGCCGAATCTAAACTGAAAAGGGGTCATGTACATGGTAAAGTTGTTTTAACTGTGGAGCCATTCTAGTGCGTATACCCTTCTGAATTTTTTAACGAATTATGTTTTACAATATTTTGCCTTTTACACTAATAATGTAGTGTAGTCATGAGCAAACATGTTTCTATGTATTAGGCAAAATACAGGTCATAATAATCATATACTGCAAACCTCTTCATCTAATTGACAAAGCGGAACAATCCAAATGCAACAGCTATAGCCAACACATAGTAAACTAATTTCGAACTATGCCCCTCTACCGCTTCTCTAGCTTGTTCATATCTAATTCTATCCTCTGGATCTAGTGTATTTGGATCGATAGCATCCTCTTTTGCATAAACATCAACACTGTTCTTCTTCTCCAACTCAACTTTATCCTTTGTATCCCAATCTTTAATTTTTTGTTCAGTTTCACCAATCAAATCACCAAAATTCTTTAAAAATCTTTCATTTTGCAAGTTCCATGCCAAACTTGCCCTAGCAAATTTCCTCTTTGAAGCATCACTTGTTCTCAGACTCCCCGTGGTATCTTCATCACCAGTCATAAAACTCAATAATCCAGTAACTATAGAAGCCACACTCCATGCTGGATTCCATAGATCTGGGTGATAATCACTCATACTCAGACATAGTCTTGTATTTGGTTGGAAACGACCACTCGGCGTGATCATTCTAATTGCAGGTGGTTTAAAAGGGTATTCAGATGTAAACATTAATGTACCATGGTATTGACCCCCTTCATATGGTGTATCTTTTGGTCCTGTGATTAAATAGTGCCATTCCAAAATATTTTTCTCTGAAGGATGCGCCGTGATGTATGGTGGTGGGTTTTCTACTAAAGCTTTGTACTCTTTTGTAAGTCTTTTGTGTGATTGTTTCGTAGCCATTTCCTCTTGGTGCTAAGTTGTGATTATATTTCTCTCTAAATGGCCTGGTTTTTTGTTGAGTTTGCACTATAAATAAAATTTCGCGAATTTATAATGTTGATGTTTGTATTATATATTGGATCAATTAAACTTCTTTGCCACTACAATTGAAAGTTATTTTAAATATGTTATTTATTTTTAAAACCTATATAAGAGATGCACCAATGCAAAAAGTAAATTATAATCCGATAAAAGACACGTTTTCAAAGGAAAATCCCAATAAAACCTGATAGAAAAATGACGTTGAAAGAAAAGCAAAAAAAGAGTTTTGGATCGTTAAAATGAATCGTTAAACATGAAGTGAAAAAAACCAGAGTATCTCATGGTTAATCTAACATTTGATCAAGTCAACAATTTCCAAGTTGATTTCAGCACATTGTTCAGCAACGTTTTCATCGTATAAGTTATAAAAGTTACCACTTAAACATTGGTAGAAAGTGGTTCTGTTACCTAAAGCTAATAAACCATCTTCAGTGACAGACCAACCAGCAGCATAAATTGAACCGGCTTGTGGTGGTGGACCATCAAATTGGAATTGTCTGTTGGAAACAATAGCACCAATACGACCAGCAGCATCAGTCAAGACAGATTTTTCTAAAGTTAAAGCTAATGAAGCATCAGTTAAACAAGATTCTGAATCAACGTGGATTCCTGATGATGATTCTTCTTCTTTGTCAGCAGCAGCGGTGGCTGAAGCTTTGGCTGAATCAGTTGAAGTGGTAGCTTGGATTTGACCATCAGTTATTTGTGAAACAACTTGAGCTGTTGAAGTAGTAGCTTGGATTTGACCATCACCAATTTGTGAGACAACTTCAGCAGTTGATTTTGGAGCAGCAGTAGAAGTGGTAGCTTGGATTTGACCATCACCGATTTGGGAAACAACTTGAGCTGAAGCTTTTGGAGCAGCAGTAGAAGTGGTAGCTTGGATTTGACCATCACCAATTTGTGAGACAACTTGTGCTGAAGCTTTTGGAGCAGCAGTAGAGGTAGTAGCTTGGATTTGACCATCACCAATTTGAGAAACAACTTGAGCTGAAGCTTTTGGAGCAGCAGTAGAAGTGGTAGCTTGGATTTGACCATCACCTATTTGAGAAACAACTTGAGCAGTTGATTTTGGTTTGTTAGCTGAAGCAGTTGAAGTGGTAGCTTGGATTTGACCATCACCGATTTGAGAAATGACATCTCTTTTTGAGTGAGCAGCAGCTTTAGTGACAACGGCAATACCGAAAGTTTTAGTGTAATCAGTGGTAGCACCAGTTGGGGCTGAAGCATCTGGAGTCAAAGTGGTCCATGGTTCAGATGGAATGTAAGCAGCTAATGAGGTACCAACTAATGAGGCAGCAGTTAACAAAGAGTATCTAGTTTGCATTGTGAATTGTTAATGTGTGTATGAGTTAAGATCTTGAAGATGTATTCAATTGAATTGATGATAAGATTAAAAGAAGAAAAGATTGTAAATCATTTGGGGATATTCATCACCTTTTATACACAATCCCTGTTCATCAATCATCCCTAATCTCTGTCCATCGAGGTGATACGAAACTTTAGATTGAGTCTAAAAATACATACAATAAGCAGAATTAGCAAAAACCTGCCATTAATTTAAATTGATGCATGATATTACAATTCCCAAAAGGGAAGTGTTACTAAGCCATTACGCGAAAAATGTGTCGCGAACCTTGAAAGATTACTCCATTTGGAGAAACATAAACACCCAATACGCTGGTGCTGCTTTAATTACGTGCATTAATTGGGCTTGTCTGAAGGTCAAGGAGTCAAGTAAAGTATCAGGCCAAGTGTCTTGGGTTTTGCGGGTGTTCGCTGATTAGTTATTACTGGTGAGATAACTTTTGTGGTTTTCGTAAAGTTTTTGTATCTTTCTAACGATGTTCGTTGCTTCAGATTGCACTTTTTAGTGCTTGTGTAAATCGATCTATAACATCTACAGATCCAATTCCATGTCTACTTGTGCTCTTTTTACAATGGCTTGCTATAGTATTTGCTGTTATAAGCCCCTTTTCTTTTGATGGGTGATGATGGGTGATCCCTGGGATTCACGGATCATGCATTAAAATTAAATAACCATGGCCCAATACGAACGCAAGCGGACAAATATTCGGTGCGTGGAGTTATAATTAGCCTAAGTCAAGAAGACGCTGAATAGAATTGCCCAGTAAACGACGTAGTATGATCTAACCTATGAGTTCTACACTTTGCTTGGAAAATATAAGATAACCAGCAATAGTTTGACACTTACTAGCAGAAGACTTATTTGGCTTGGATCTGTACAATAGCTATTTTTAGGTTCATGGGGATTTTTACGGACAGCTTTGAGATCTATTTTGTTAATTACAGCTGGTATGTACAATAATTTCAACGAGGGGATACAACAAAGTGCTATGTTTATGTTGGAAGCTAAATTTTGAGGTGTCGTACAGCCTTGTGAGTGGTCGCCAAGTTGTTGTTCGTATTGAAAGTTTGCAGCTGTTAAGTTTACGTCGCAACAATCATGGATACACTGGATCAATTGTTGAATCAGTCTGATCTATGGCTCAAAAGATCCTATTGTAATCTGTCATTCAATCCAGCCATGGATCAAGCATGCAGTACCCCCCAAACCTCAAATCTAACTCAGCGGCTGTCAAAATGTCAAAATGCTGGATCTGTGTTTCATAATGTTATGAACCTCAACTGGTGCTGTAGTAAGGGTCCAATGCCTTTTCAATTGTGCTAAGGTTTGAATGTGATGAATCATAATGCAGCTCTCTATCACGTTTATTATCCAAGAAAAATACCATCACTTATAATCAATAGTTAATAGTCTATATTATTTCAAATCTAAACTGAGGCATATGACGTTATCACTGTACACTTCTTGGACCAAAACCTCCCGTACTTAGCTTTCATTTCTCAATTGAGCACTATCACTAATCAATTTGACTCAATCATCAAAATAAACCGATCAATTCATGTTCAAATTGTCAAAACTTATTAACTCTATGTACCCGCGAATTATCTATGGTGATTACCTAATCCTCTCAGTCTTTTTTTAAAAATTTCCGCGAATTTTCTCAAATTTTTATAGATTGCAGCCTTTTACGTTTGAAAGGAAATAAAGTTAAAGAAAGATCTCAAAAGATTGTATACAACTGATTTTTTTTCCTTTCTTTGTGCAAATAGACTGTGATTTATAAACCTATAGACCATGAGCTTCACACCAAACTCCATCAAACTACTTGCGGGGAACTCACATCCAGATTTAGCTGAGAAAATATCTAAAAAGTATGACTGATTATTCAACCCACATGTTTAACACTTTTAGATACTAACGTCTCTGATTTTTAGGCTTGGTCTACCTTTGAGTAAGATAGGTGTTTATCAATACTCAAATCAAGAAACTTCAGTGACCATTGGTGAATCCGTTAGAGATGAAGATGTCTATATTATCCAAACCGGTTGTGGAGAAGATGAAGTTAATGATTTTTTGATGGAGTTGTTGATTATAATCAATGCTTGTAAAACCGCTTCAGCTCGTCGTATAACCGCTGTGATACCAAATTTTCCATATGCAAGACAGGATAAGAAGGATAAATCTCGTGCTCCAATAACGGCAAAACTTATTGCAAACTTGTTACAAACCGCTGGTTGTCATCATGTTATCACAATGGATTTACATGCTTCACAAATTCAAGGATTTTTCCGTATCCCTGTGGATAATTTATATGCTGAACCAAGTGTCTTGAGATATATCAAAGAGCAAATCGACTATAAGAATTCTATCTTGGTTTCTCCAGATGCTGGTGGTGCTAAACGTGTTGCTGCAATTGCAGATAAATTAGATTTACAATTTGCATTGATTCATAAGGAACGTCAAAAGGCTAATGAAATCAGTCGTATGGTTCTTGTTGGTGATGTCAAAGATAAGATCTGTATTTTGATTGACGATATGGCAGATACTTGTGGTACATTGGTTAAAGCCGCTGATACATTGTTACAAAATAATGCAAAAGAAGTTATTTCAATAGTAACACATGGTATTTTCAGTGGTGATGCCGAAAGTAAATTAGCAAATTCTAAAATTTCAAGAATAGTTTGTACAAATACTGTACCTATTACCATTGAAAATGAAAGATTAGATCAAATTGATATAAGTCCAACTTTAGCTGAAGCTATTCGTCGTTTACACAATGGTGAAAGTATATCATATTTATTTGCAAATGCCCCACCGGTATAGACCTCCAGGGTCAAAAATATTAAAGATAATATACATTATACAAAAAAGAATCAATATGCCATTGTAATTAATCGAATTTGGAGTATTCCTTTGTCCAATATTGACGAACAGTCTTGTGTTGTTCACCTAATTTAGAAATTTTGGAAACTTCATCATCTGTTAATTCAAAATCAAAAATTTGTGAAGCCTTAGTAATTCTATCAGGTTTGGAAGATGTAGTGATTGGCAATACACCGGTTTGATAAACCCATCTCAACAAAATTTGACCCTGGTCTTTCCCATATTTACTAGCTAATGAATCAACAAAATCAAAAAATTCACCGCTTTCACCTTTTCTAGTACTTAATGGACCTAATGGTGAATAAGCTTCTAATAAAATGTTATTATCTTTGGCGAATTGATAGATACCCGGTGTTTGATTTTGTAAGAAGGCATTATATTCAATTTGATTAACCTGCGGTTTGATCTCTGCAATTTCCAAGATTTTTTTCAAATCTTCCACTGCAAAATTGGAAACACCAATATTCTTTGCTTTACCTTCTTTAAACAATTGTTCGGCATATTTCCAAGCTTGGACAATGTCAAAGCTCTTTTCAGAATAGAAAGGATCATGAATCAAATATAAATCCACATACTCCAACCCTAAAGTTTTTAACGAACCATTTAAATGTTCAATTGGTGTTTCTGCAAATTTGGAATATTTATCAGTGATCCAAATTTCATCTCTTGGTTTAGAACTCTCTTTCAAGGCCAATGCCAATTCTGGATATCTTTGGTAGTTTTCAGCTGTATCAACATGGATCTTTCCTGGTAATGAGAGGGCATGTTTAATCTGTGAAACCAAATCCGTGTTAATTACTGAGCTTTTAGAGCCATTGTACCATTGAGTACCGATACCAATGATGGAAATTGCTGGGATTTTGTTGCCGTTGGCGAGAGTGAACAATGACATGATGATTATGATTAATTCAATTGGTAAGGGTGAAGAATTGTTTATGGAAATCTCCAGGTATAAATACTTGTACGAAAAACTAGGATTACTAAGCTATTGTGCCACATTGCACCATATCAACAATACAACAAGAATATCACAACAAGAGATCAGCAAAGTCGAATAAATGATGAATAAGAAGTCTTGTTAATTGTTCAATCGTAATCTTGTGGCTTTAAGTATGTCCATTTGTAAGCAGCTCAGTACAGATTATAAGAGTCATTGTTGCGTCCTTCTACAGCCGAAAAGATATCATGTACTTCGTGTGTATTCATAATCTCATATGTGGGTTCTCATAGCTTCAGCTCATCTCGTTTCCATCCTTCAGGATGCTTGGTATGTAAGTTGTACACATCAGGTTGTTCATCTTCTGGTACGTCCTTTAACTTGAAAGCAAATGGATTTCTATCTTTTCTTTGCTCCAAGTTTGCTAATGTATGATTCACCTCTCTATGTTTAGACTCATCAGCTCTGATTCTTAGTATGAGATCTCTGAAAGTTGAATCCTTATGCAAGCTTGTCCAATAAACCCATGAAATCTTTGGTAATTTAATTTGGTCAAATTTTGGTAATCTTTTAGCCTCCAAATCCTTTATCAGATGTGTATATGTACTGACAGCTTCTTCCTCGAGATATCCAACAAATCTATGACAATATCTTGGTCTCATCAAATAGATCAAGAAGAACAAGTTACAGAAAACACCTTGACCAATATAGATAATTAATCTTGTAAACCAAGAAGGGTTACCAATCTTCATGAATGTCAACAAATGCATTCTTTCATTATAGGCTTCATCCAATAATGTCTCAATCCAAGCTTTATCTCTTTTCAAAAGTCTAATCGAATGTAAATGACGAACAAAAGCTGCAACCATACCAGGAACACCAGCAATACTTTCTAAAAAGATAACTCTTGTCATCCATTTCTCCTCTGTCATTTCATATCTTGTACCTTCCCAAGTTTGTAATTTGCCATTAACATCTTTTGGTTTCTTATAACCTGTAACAAAATCAAAAATTGCCCTGCAAAATCTCATACCTCCATTGGCAATCTTATCACCAATAGTTATAGGTTCACGATGTACAAAATGAACTTTTTCACAATCCACATTATTAAAAGCTGGATGTGGGAACAATGGATGAGAAATAAATGAATCATCTGCAGTTAATGGAGGTGAATGAATAATAACTTTTGTACTTATATCCAATGCACTTTTTTGTTTGGGGACATCTGGATGATGAGCTGGGAAAATTGGTGAGTTCTTTGTATTGGAGCTTGAAGATATACTTCTAATTAAATATAAACCTAAAGGTCTTGGTTTGTAAACCGAACGAATTTCAATAGCCTTAATCATAATTGTGTTTAATTAGTGTACCAATACTCAGTATATGGGGAGCCTAAGGCTGAGTCACACTGCTCTTTATATAACTCAATTGATCAACCGTTTCAACCCTGTTTATTCTTTTGTTAAATATTCAACATTCAAAGGCCGAGATATCACATAAATATTCCGTTTAGTTTAATACCGTTGCTATTGTTTAATAGAGTACATCGTACATCTCAAGCATCAACACATCATCAGTGAATACACCAATTAACCATTCACATCCACTTGATCAAATTAATCCATCACCTCTATCAACTGTTCAATTATCAGTTCTTTCCATGATCTAGGCTCAAATCGGGATGATTATCAATTAGCAAATAAAATATTACTAGAAGGTCATCTTTCTTGTACATCCAATTACTTATACAAATGTTCCGCTTATGTAATATGTAATGCCGTCAAAATGCTTAGTAATCACAATAAAAACTTATCCGGTTTGTGCCTGTTCAATTAAAATTAATTATGCTTTTAATTTCTATCCTATTGGTTAATTTGATAAGTAGATTCAGAATAGGGTTCGTCACGGGTTGAAAAGTTTCCAATAACATCCGGGAACCGACAGTTCTATATGGCTGTATTTGGGACTATGTAATGTGTATAATTTTGTGTCAAATTTAAGCCGATAGAAGGACAGGTACATTTGAGAAACTCAACATTTCTAAGCCATTTGGATTTACATTAAGGAGCAGATATATTGTGGTTCAACTCTTCTAAAGTTTCAATGAGTGAGTCATAACTAGCTAAAACATCAATCCATATGTTGTTTCTTGTTTCTCAGGTTTCAAATAGTATGTATGACTCATGAAATATGTTGACATCTTTTATAGTTTATAGTTCTCCGAGTATCTTCACCTCATTACAAACTTCATCATCATTGACAACTGACAACGTACAACCAGTCAATAGTCAACATGCCTAAACAATTCAAACAAGTCGATGTCTTCACCGAGGTGAAATATCAAGGAAATCCAGTTGCTGTGTTTTTCGATGCTGATGACTTAACAACTCAAGAAATGGCACAAATTGCCAATTGGACAAATTTATCAGAGACTACATTTGTTTTAAAACCAACAAATCCCAAAGCTGATTACAAATTAAGAATATTCACTCCTACTTGTGAACTTCCTTTTGCAGGACATCCAACAATTGGGTCATGTCATGCTATATTAGAATCAGGTATAATTAATCCAGATTCACAGGGGAAAATTTATCAAGAATGTCAAGCTGGATTAGTTGAATTAACTACACACACTACTAATGAAATTAGTTTTAAATTACCTGATGCTATACATTATGAATTCAAGGAAACTTCTGAAATATTGGAACATTTAGGTTTGAAATCTCATCAGGTTAAAAGATCAGTATTAGTAGATGATGGACCTAAATGGTTAACATTTGAATTGGCCACTGCACAAGATGTACTTGAATTGAACCCAAATTTTAGTAAAATTGCTCAATTTACAGGGAATTGTGATGTGGTAGGGATAGATGTTTTTGGTCGTTATGAAGATGGAACTATTGAAGCAAGAAATTTTGTTCCTGGTGAAGGTGTTAATGAAGATCCTGTTTGTGGATCAGGTGCAGGTGCTATTGGATCCATATTGGCATTTCAAGATGATTTTACAGGTGAAGTTTTGATTAAACAGGGTTGCAAATTGGGGAGAAACGGTCAAATAAAAGTTATTGTTAATAAAAATGGATTAAAAGATATTACAAGAGGTTATGAAATTAATGTTGGTGGTCATGCTATAACTTGTATAAATGGTACTTATTGATTTTAACTCTTTTTGAATCCAAAATTAACACTCATTCTATTCTTCTTTTTTTCTTTTTCATCAACTGCGCTTCCCCTGCTAGTATTACCACTGTTTTTCATATTATTACTATTTTTCCTCCAAAATGAAGAGCTCCCTGAGCTTGATGGAGGTGTTGAACCAAGATTTGATACTTGAGGTTGTAATGTCGATGATGATGACACTTGCGGTACTGCAGATGTAGACAATGAACCCGAGTTATTAAGTGATGGTGTAGGAGGTGTAGGTTCTGTTGATGTTGTAACATTGGCACCATTAGATGAAGCGTTACTATTTGCTGTGTTGAATGTCATTTGTGAAGTTTTACTTGTAAGACGTGCAATACTTGATAAACTTGGCGTTCTAAATTTTGACTTCTCTAAATGTGGAGGTTCTAATAAACTTGTTGTCGTGGCTTGTGTGGGTTGTGAATGCTGAGCAGGGTTGACAGGGTTTGTATTTAAAGGTGGCCTTTGAGTTGGTTTATTATCGGAAGATACCGTTGATGGTTGACTTGAACTAATGGTTGTGTTTGAATTGACTCTGATAATCTTCTCTTGTACACCATCCTCCTTTTCGATTGGATAAATCTCCTCGACTGGCTTGTTAATATTAGCTTCGTATTGCTCTTCAGGTATCTCTTGATAAAAAAGCACGTAAGCTGTAGCTAAATCTGGACTATCACCTGTAAATTTCAAAACGAATTTCTCGTCAATTTTCTCCACAGTTTCATCGTCGAATAATAACCATCCGTGTTGTAAAGTTTTAACTAAGGCAACATAATGACCATGATGAGGCCCTCCACCGATGTGTACAACAACTCCGTATAACTGATAAAATTTTAATCCATCCTCTTTCTTCTGAGAAGGTATATCACTTTCGAGTCTGAAATATAATGGATATTTGATTTTTTGAAATAACTTCACATTTCTTTGATGTTCCTCACTGTATTTGAATCTTTTCAAATGAAGTGCTAAAATCTTAGGTAATTTCCTTAATCCCATTTTTTTTTCAGCCTCTTGTAAAGAATGACAATTGTCACAGTAAAATTTATTACCACCATTCAACATTTCACTTGCAGAAAATTGCTTTAGACAAGTTTCTAATGTTTCGTTATCAGTCAGATCAATACTTAAATCTAGAAATGTTTCATCACGACTTGATACATTTTCACAAGTTAAACATTTGGTTTGATTTGTTAATAACCCTTCAAAAAGATCATGCAATGCATTTTTCTTGGAATCATGCAATGAATTTATGGTATCAATGAGTTCGTTCAGTAAAAAATTCAGGAATTCATGAGCATCTTGATGCATTGTGCTTCTAAAAAGTTCATTCTCTTTTTTCAAAGTCTCAATCAAATATAACGGTGATACAACACCTGTCTTGGCTTCGTTTTCAATCATTGCTTCGAAAAGATCTTTCAACGATGTGAAAAGAGAAACTTTCATGTTGTAATCAATCAATGAATGATCCACGTTTAAAATTGGACCTTTCAATAAAGCTGCTCTTTTCCTAGCATCTGAGTTGGCATTTGGATCCTCAAGCTTCCCCACGATGACTTGATTTGTATTGGGTGTAATGTTAGGTATTGCTGTGGATGTGGTATTGTTATTACTGTTAGTATTATTGCTCCCATTTGGTTTGACATTTTCATTATGTTGCTCAGATTCATCATCCGTTACACTGTCTTTCTTGTTTCTTCCGAAAAAACTTGACGTTCTTTTGCCAAAAGAAGATCTCAAATTTTTCCCTTCTGTAACTGCATTTCCATTATTATTAACACTATTGTCATTATTATGCCCATTTGATTCTTGAGTTTGTGCAGCTGCAACAAATGGATGCTGCTTATTGCCGGGCATTTTTAATTTCCTTACCCTTTGGTTTGGATCCCTATGTGGATTACTAAGTATTTCCAGTCTGAAGGTCTTGGTGTAATATAGACACTGAACAATTGAGTTACAATAGCATGTATATCCAAAATTTTCCATTCCGAAAACTTTATCAGACCCATCACCAAACGGATAATCTGGATTATAATTGAGATTCAGTTTTTCATATTCTTTGTTTTCACCAACAAACTCTATAGCATGTTCATCCTCTTCCGGGATGTTTTCACAATTGGATTTTTCCACTTGGCTTGACACTGACGAGGAACTTGATCTATTCGAGTTATTCTCAATCTTTGCCGAATTGCTCGCCAAAATAGCATTTGGTGGGACTATAGGTGACTCGTTCTCTGTGTTTGACTGGTTACTAGCGCCACTAAGCCATTTTTTTAAGGCCATGTTGATATTCTATGACGATTGTGCTGAGATAAATGTGTAGCGATGTTGGAACCTCAACTGATGGCGCTTAGCAATGATAAATTGTTCAAGATATAGAGGCTATATTCCGTGCACTTCGTTGAGTATTGCTTTTGTCTCCTCGCATTCACCTGAAGTGCCTCCTTGTAAAAGTTTGCAAATATGTATCCGGGCCAAAAGCCAACTCGTTCTTTCCCTTCCTTTGATCACAGGGGCAGTCTCGACTTGAACAGGGTGAAAATTTGATCTGAGTCGGTTCTGCTGAGACTGGTGCGTAGCGGTTTGATCTGGTGGTGGTTCTCTCGTAGCGGAGCCGTGATCTGAGCCAATTTATGATTGTTTAGAGCAAAATGTCGTTGCGAGTTGCGTGTGGCAGCTCTTGATCAAGGTTCACATTTTGATTTTTATTCTCGAGATGAAAACGCCCGTTGGGATTTTCCCACATCTCAACACCAAGGTCAATCCACAATGGCAGCCTGCGACTTTGATCGGGGAACGGTGGTGATAAGATAGTGAGAGTTTATGGTGAAGATCCAAGATTCAAGGCTACATATGGGTAGCTGTGTGGTCCAGGATTGTGCAACTGGTTACATTCGAAGAACAGCCCGGTAAACGGTGATTACTGGTTATGGTTCATCACAAACGGGGATCCTGTCTCTGTTACGAATGATGGTGATGAACAATTGTTTGTAGTTGCTTTGGTTCATATCCTTTAAGAATATAGTGTCATTCTCAGCTCAGAACTAACCTTTACTTCATCACGTCTCCTGATATAAACTTTCATTTATTCTAAATCAATTTTGAACCACTACTTCAATCCCGACGTTTACGGGGTACATCAGATGGCTTCCTAAGATTCGATTTATGCACCAGACTACAAACTTGTTATAACCAACAAAGACATTAGGACCGAAATTACAAATTCAAACAATTTCACTCTTTTGCTTCTGTAAATAAGCTTTTTTTGCCCAAGTATTCTCGGTTTTATGTCCCTGATCCCTGATCACTGATCAATTAAGGATTTCTACATTATATGGACTTTTGACAGAATTTCAAATTGGTGTGTTATTTTACTGCACTCTAGCTGATATT
This sequence comes from Hansenula lynferdii, assembly GCA_030582155.1. Taxonomy (NCBI): domain Eukaryota; kingdom Fungi; phylum Ascomycota; class Saccharomycetes; order Phaffomycetales; family Wickerhamomycetaceae; genus Hansenula; species Hansenula lynferdii. The sequence goes on along the minus strand of JAKTWT010000199.1, from coordinate 983 downwards.
AACCCTTTTCATGGCTTTTTGAACTGGTTGCTAATATTGTTATCAAAATTACAAATACACAGCCAATTAGATAATAGGTAGTCTCCTAGCATTTCGAAATAAGCGACCGGGCTTCCTCCAACACCCTGTAAATCAAAACCATTTGATATCAATTGTATAAACTAAATTACTGTTAGAATTCGGCGTGAATATAAGATTCGTGGGTACCCAATTGAGTCAAGTCAACTCATATATAAGATGTTGATTTGGCAGCGTACTGCCATAAATTATTATCACCTCTGGTATTAATTTTTGTAGTGGCCACTGGGCGCGATTTACTGGCAGCTTCGGAGTCTCGGACTTCGGTATCAAATAAGCTCATGTATTTCAATTGTCTCTAGAGATTGAAATTTACTCTCCAATGTCTACACTTCTGTATTTATTACCATAGGGAAAGACCGTATATTATTTTGGTGATCTCGATGATATGTTAAATTCGACTTTTGAATTATTATATAAGTATATATATATATACTCAAAATTTCTATATATATTAATATTTTGAGATTTGTAAATCATGAAAATAAAATTCATTTATATATATATACTAAATATTATATATAATTTATATATTTATATATATATATATATATATATATAAATTATATTCATTAAAATGTGTCAAAACCAATAATTATATAAACGTTCATGAGTACCCCAAAAATGTACTGTGCCATTTAGAAGCTCAATTATAGTTAGTTAACCTCCAAAAACCTTTTTTTTTTTTTTTCTAAATCAATGTAATATTAAGTTATTTTCTAAATACTGTTTATGTACATAAGCGTCATTTTAGAGCTTGACCTTAATATTTGGGAGATAAGAGTTACTTTAGTTCTCTTTGTGAATTGTAATAATGGAAATCTTGATGTTATATGTGTTTTGAATGTGTTCTCTTTTCGTCATTTGGATATGTTAGGTGCCAAAGATGGTTGCCCATTTTTCAA
>JAKTWT010000198.1:0-29858 GCA_030582155.1 Hansenula lynferdii | reverse complement strand
TATAATTATAGATGAGTCCCACACTGTCTGTTTAATTTGATTAAGCAGTTCGTGCGTAAATGCATTTCTCTCCTAAGCTCGTGAGTGCACCATGAAGCTTGAAATTAAAAAAAAAAAAAAAGACGCCTATATTAAGGTCGTGCATGTTGGTCGAGTGTTCCAAGATGTGTGTATTAGCGCTGATTAATGTTTGTTTTTCGGGTGTTTGTTGAATTTTTAGCGTTGATGTATGTCATTTGTTTCTTTAAACCCGTATCGTAGCTATTGTCTCGATGTTTTAATTCTTTGGCGGGGCCCCTAATAAAGTTTCTCCACCAACTTGGCTTCGGCTGTAAGTGGGCTATATGGAACTATTTAACGGTATTGAAGTGTAATTGAGAAATAATCACCAATTATCTACGATAGAACAATCACTGGATTATCCAGAATAGGTTCTTATATCCTATGGCTGCCATTTTGGATTGTTATTGTCAGCCGGATGTCCGTTTTCGAGCTTGATGAATGATGATGATTGTGAAAATTAGTCAAACCGGGATCAAATATCAAATCAAGTTTGGACACGGTGACACGGTAGATCTTTAATTCGATTGGCTGCAAATAAGGGTAATTGATCCCTTTATAGATCTTCCATATATATAAAGGTCGCCATGCCCATGGATGATGAAATCTGGGGTTGAGCTTGGTATGGCTCAAGATGTCTTCAATAAACTCAGGGTCTATAGATGAACCTAAAAGAGTGATCAAACTACGCGATGTTCCGGAACACGTTGAAGCAGATGTGGAGCCTGATTTATCTTTGAATAACATAACACGATATGTCGCTACAAGGATCCCCACGTTATGTGAGATTAGACTATCAAATATCAAGGATTTGAATCCAATCAATAATCTCCATGGGATGACATTGAACAATTGGAACTATTTTCTCATGGGAATGCTTGCTTGGCTTTCAGCTTCGTTTGATTTCTTCTGTACTTCGGTTGCTGGTACTCAGATTGCCCAAAGTCTTGAAGTAACAACTTCTCAGATAACATGGGGGCTTTCCACAGTGTTGATGGTTCGTTCAATTGGTGCAATCATATTTGGTGTTTGGACCGATAACTATTCGAGGAAATGGCCATTTATATTCTGTTGTGGGATGTTTATGGTGATTCAGATTGGAACTGGGTTCACCCAGACTTATCAACAATTTCTAGCTTGTAGAGGGCTAAGTGGTGTTTGTATGGGTGGGATTTACTCCGCAGCAGCTGCAACTTCACTAGATGATGCACCAGTTAAAGCTAGATCATTCCTTTCTGGGCTGTTCTTCACGGCTTATTCAATGGGTTTTGTGTTTGCAACTATTTTCTGGAGAGCATTCATGTACACTCCACATACTTGGAGAGCTCTATTTTGGTTCTCCTCTGGGTTTCCAGCATTGTTGATTATATGGAGATTGATATTCCCAGAGACCAAATACTTCATCCAGTGTCAAAAGGCTAAACTGTTGATTAAACAGGATCAAATACAGGCTGGAACCTATGTCAGACCAACAATTGGCTCGAAAATGGCCACAATGGGCAAATTAATCAAGCAAAACTGGTTGATGTTTATCTATTTGGTGCTTTTGATGGCGGGACCAAACTACTTGACACATTCATCACAGGATCTCTATCCAACAATGCTTAGACAACAGATTGGCCTTTCTGAAGACGCTAAAACGGTGGCCATCACAGTGACCTCTTTGGGTGCCAGTGCTGGCTCGTTGTTTGTTGGCACTGCGATGGAAGTTCTCGGACGTCGTTTATCGTTAGTTGTGTGCTGTGTTCTAGGTGCATGCTTCATCTATCCAGCTTGGATGATTCAAAGCTCAAGTGCCATTCTTGGTGGTGGATTCGCAGCGTTCTTTGCCGTTATGGGGACATGGGGTGTTGTACCTATTCATCTTTCTGAATTATCACCACCAGATGCTAGAGCTTTATTCTCTGGGTTGGCTTATCAATTGGGGAATTTGGCAAGTTCAGCAGCATCAACTATAGAGACAGATTTGGCCAATATGTATCCATTGAAATTTGACCAGCAGGGGAAAGCTTCGAAATTTGATTACGCAAAAGTTATGACAATCTTAACTGGTGCTGTGTTGGTTTACACATTCATAATGACCGTATTGGGACCAGAAAAATTTCATAGAGACTTATCATCTCCAGTAATGAAGAAATACTTGGAGAAGGTTGCAGAAAAGGAGCAAGCGGCAGATATTGAGTATGATATCGAAGGAATTCAACCAGAATCAACAGCTAGCCATACAGAGAAAGATTCCACTACAAAAAATTGAATTTTATTTTAAATTGACTTATTCTAATTTGTATTACCACCAGGTACGACTTTAAATGACAAAATATCATTCTTCCCAACATCCACGACATCATCTTCACCAACTCTAGCACCTCCGATACCTTCAATAGCGGCGATTGTAACATCACCCATGATTTGTCTGGCAACTTTACTTACCGGTGTACCTGCTCTAATCAATGTACAATCTCTAAACACATTTGTACCATTTGAACCTGTGAAATTCGAAATGTTACGCACAGTGTACACTGGTACCAATTTCAATACTTCTGTAGCGGCTTGTAACACTTGTACAACACCAGTAGACCCAAATCTATACAGTATTAGATCTCTAATGTTCTCCACTCTGTTTATCAATTTTTCATCCATTGGTTTTAAAGTTTCATCATCTGGTAAATCTTCTCTTGTATCCACGAATTCTGTACCTTCTTCATATTTAATGAATTTCTGTTTAGCTAATTTCCTCAAAAACACTTCCGTTATAGCACTTGTCAATACAGCTTTGGTATTTGGATATTTTAACAAAATCTTGGAAATGTTTTTATCACTATCTGGATGATCAACTTTGTTCAAAGATAACACTGTAGGGAATTTCTCCTCCATAAATGCCTTCACAACTCTTGTTATGGCTTCTTTATCCCAATTTTCTAGTTTACCAACATCTGGTACACGATCCATTGCTCTTGCAACCATAACACCATTGGCACTATACCCGGCAAATTGTGTCAATAAAGTATCAACAATTGATGACTTGGTGGCAGTATGACGTCTAACGATACTACCCCATCTTTTCTCCAAGTTCCCTTCAATCCATAGTCTGATTTCATCTTGTAACCATTCTACATCAGCTAATGGATCATACCCCAAAGTGGCTTTACCTTCGGCGTCCGTGGACCCACTAACATCAACAACGTGGATAAGGGCATCTGCTTGACGTAAATCATCCAAAAACTTATTACCAATACCACGTCCTAAATGTGCACCAGGTACTAAACCGGCAACATCTAATAACAATACAGGAATATGTCTATTCCCTTCTGAACACCAACCATAGTTTGGTTTACACAAAGACTGCTTACCATAACGAGAGCAGGCACATTCCACTTTCAAGTACCCAGTGGCTTTATTTGGATCAATAGTTGTGAAGGGGAATGCACCGGTCTTGACAGCCGCATCAGTTAAACTGTTTAATCTATAAGTGATGTATTAGTTTTTTGATCTAATGAACTCTTCTTCTCCGGAAAACATACGTCGTGGACTTCCCACTCGATGGCTTACCGACGATACCAATCAATGGATCTCTACCCATGTTTAAACTAGCAATATGATTAGCACAAACAGCTATAAATTGTCACAAATAAAGACCGAGAACTTCAAAGTGTAGGTTAATTTTTTTTCCAAACGGCCATATAGATTTCGCGAGAGAAAGAAGTGGTTATAAGCCCTGGTCGCGACAATTAACCCCATAAAACCACCACAATGAAATCAAATAACCATCAACAATAACCATCATTTGATCTTTTAAGGAAGTTATTAGATTCGTGATGAGCTCTATAAAGGTTGTGAAGCCAATATTCCACGTGCTAGACTCAGCTGCGCTTTGGTTGCAGCCGCAGGTGTCCATTATCAATAGAGTTGTGCTCAAAGAAAAGAGCAGAGAGTTGATACCAGAGCTCAGAGAATCACAATTACAGAGTTTATTTACAAAAACGATGAAGGATGGGCTTTATAGGATCAAAGATGATTCAACTTTTAGATCAGCTTTTCAAAAAATATATAAACCTTACTTGACCGATAGTGAACTGAGTCAGTATTTTGGTGATTCTTCAATAATTCATAAGATTAGAGTATATTTAAACAACAATTTAAAGATGAGGAGAGATGGATTATCATTCATCAGGAAATTGAACAGGGATAATATATCCTATGGGATATTGAAGAGTGATTATTTCAACTCATTGGGTTATATGGATTCTCATTATGATCGATTATTCACAAGTCTCTCCAAAAGGGTTAATGTTGCTATAGATCATGCAAGATTTTCACATGTTCTTTCTTCGGATAGTCCTGTCAATGGGTCTATTTTGGAAGAGTACCTATCTCAATTTGAAAGGGATAATGGATACACGGACTATATTATTGTTAACTCGCCAAAATTCGCAGAAGCACTCTCATCGATGAGTTTTAAATCAGGATTAAAAGTCATTCTAGTGACAGAACCATTCTTTGCACAACCTACATCTACATTAGATCCTTTGATAGAGACCTACAGTAATGCATTGAGGATGCAAAACACACGAAAGGCAAATGTTATTAGGAATAAAATACTCAACATGAATCAAATCACCATCAAAACTCTTGATGAGATGGATCAATTTTTAAGCATTGTCACCAAAGGCCCTGTTCCAACTAGCTTATCGATCAATAAGTCATCTGAGTGCTTTTGGGGAAAGCTAGAGAATCTAGAACTTAACATTCTAGGTGATTTAGAATCAAGACATAAACCCATCAGCAATTTAGTAAACTGATAAAACCATATTATTTATTCTTATTTATTGACACTTTGAGGTCCTATTTATTATTTATTTCTAATTATTACACCCACCAGACCAATAACAGTTTATAAAGCTTCAATACACGAACATAACAATATAGCTAAGCAACAGACCTCAATATACCCTAGCTGGGCTCACGCGCGCCCCATATATGCCAAAATAATCGGGTAAAAAGCGCGATTTCGCGCGCGCGCCGAATTTTAGCAAATTTTTTTTCCAGTCGCGGGTATAAAAACAAGAAGATTCCCACTTAATTTTTATAATTGAAATCTTTTCTAGTTCTTCACCAGCCAGGAGATCAATATCAAATTAAAACTTATATCGTACATGGCCCTTGCCTTTTACCAGAGCCATCCGGGTATTGTCTTCGCTAATGGCTGTTTTGTCATTTTTTGGAACCTTTTTCTTCGTTGTGATGAAATTATCATTTACAATACATTTTTTAAGAATACATTGTGAGTTCACGATGGGTTATTTAACAAAATTGTGTTGTATCTAGAATGCAGAGCTCTTATTCTAGATTTTTGAACCCTTGACGAATTTCAGATAAGTACGCGACGTAGATTAAACGTTTTGCATTGTAAGACGTATTTACGGTCACAGCGTCACAGCTATTAGCTCAACTTTTGCCTGCAATTGACATTTATAATAGAACTAAGAATAATATCAAAAGGCACTTGGTTTCTCATGCACCTCATATTACTTTCAAGCTCAAGCTTTCATCGTAGTGTTATATTCTTGACTTTCTTAGCTTTCCGTTCTATTGTTGGTAGATCTATATCGAAAAGCCTTGGGGATCCGAGACAAGGAATATCTCGCTTGTTAGAGCAGGTAGAGACTCCAAAACCACTCGAGAAGATAGCTGAAGAATCAAGCAGTATACTTATCCACAAACCAGCACCTATAAGCACCCCAAACCCGCTCTATTGCTCCAATCATCCACCACATTCTTCAGCTAAAATAGCATCCCTTTCGCTGGAAAAAGTAAAAATATTCGTGGTCCGACCATTTTTCCAAACCAAAATAAACAACCAGGCGGATCAACTAAAAAAAAATAAACTCGTTCAAAACCATCCAAATAAACGTTTCTGGAGAAGCTTTAAGAGACCCTGGCCACAGAAGATCAGCTATATTGAAGAAGGAGGTATCCAAAGACAGCTCAACACAGTCGCTCACTTTCGTTTCAAACATTCACTTGTGCTACTTTTCTAGTCTTTCTTCATTTCCATTTTGATCCAGATCTAGACGACGCGTCAATTGAGATCTCACGGGAAAACAATCACCACTCACCGAAACAGTGCTCAAATTGCTATTGAAACTCACTGAAAGTTGAACAGAACTCTAGCCGCTGCTTATGAATCGAGTTTTTCCAGAACAATTACTTCAATCATACCGTGTTTTATTCTCTTTTCCGTTTTGCTAGTGAAAATTCTCTCCTTTATCAAAATTCATTCTTCTAATCTCAGACAAACATGTCTTACAATCCAATAACGCAGACTTCAGCTGTCGCTGAATATAAAGGCTACACACCAAGTTCAAGCTCGCATACCACTTTGATCACATCATATGTCGACTTGGGTAAAAGGGCTTCGAAAACTGAAGATGAAGATTCTTCAAGTTCCAAATCATCCAAATCTTCTAAATGTACAGGTAGTAAGGAAAAATGTCAAACTGGTACAGATACAACAAATGCTGAAACTATTGGGTTATCAATTGGGATCCCAGTGTTTGTATTCCTTTGTATTATTGGATTCTTTTTTTACAGATCTTATAGAAAGGGTAAAAAAGAAGCTGAAACTGATAACGATCCTGATTTTTATGGTGAATCCACAATTTTACCAGATTATCCATCAGGTCATCGTGGTGCCAAAAAATCCAATGAGAATAATGATGGTGCTTCATTTTATTCAGATCCATTTGGAAATGAAAATGCTCGTTATCCAGTAAATGTTATGAATAACCCTGCTGTCTTAAATCAATCTCAAAATAGATTTGGTGGTGGTGCCGGTGGTGCTGGTCCAAATAACAATTCTCGTGGAGCTCCATCAATGAATGGTACTGTCCGTGCCGAACCTTATTATGAAACTTTTAAGTTACCATATGAACATATGACTGGATCTCATGCTTCATTAGATGAATTTGCCAAAGAAATGGGCTCGGAATATCCAGCTTATCGTATCACTTCAAGACCAAACTCTCCATACCATAACGAATCTGCAAATTCAAGTGCAATGGACATCTCTACTGCTAAAAATCCAAAAGTTATAACTGAAAAGACTTATTCTTATGATGATCCAACTACTGATTCCTCCACATCATATCGTGAAATCAAGACTAATACTGATAATGTCTTGGGTGATCCAATTGCTCGTTCAAGTAGAACTTCATCAACTGAAGAAGAAGAAGAAGAAGAGGAAGAATTTCAAGATAGTTATGATAATTTGGATCCAAAATCAGCTCGTCCACAATCTCATCATAGACAAGATAGTGATGTTTCTTATATTGATGAACCAGAAATTTTATCCAATTCTTTCGAAAGAAAACCAGTCGCCAATGATAATATTGTTGAAGAAGAAAACACTAAGTCTGCTAAACCTTCTGTTCCAAAGATTCAAACTACAGTTGCTCCTTTGAAAACCGAAGATGGTGAAAAGGAAGATGAAGAAGATAGTGAAGATATCAAGAGAATGAGAAGTGTTTATAGAGTTTATTTTGATAGAGAAAATTCTGTTAGAAAACCAAATGATGGTCAAGCTCCACAATCTGATGTTCCACCGTTACCAAAAATTGATACTGAAAATGTCTTTGAACAAGCTGAATATGAAGCTCAAGCCCAAGCTCAAGCCCAAGCCCAAGCCGATTTAGAAGCTGAAGAAGAAGCTGATGCTTCATTAGGAAGTCTTGATCCAAATAACAAAACCAACACATTCTTATCTGCTGCTCCTCAACTATCTTCCAACAATAAAAACACCAAGAACAACAGAGCTGTTTCATCTATATATTCATCAATCCCATTGGCACAATATGATGAACCACAACCTCAAGAACAATATCAGCAACAACATTACCAACAACAACCACAACAAGCCTATTATCCACAACAAACTCCACAACATCAGATGTATCAACCACCATATTATGGTCAAGGACAACCATCATCTCCACAAATTTCTCAAAGATCTTATGCACCACCTCAACCATTAAAACCATTAAATACAGTTCCCTCACCAAGCAAAATAAATTATGATTCTATTGTGACAGATACAGATTTTGCACCAAAGAAATCATTAACAGGTGGGACTAAACCAAATTTAACTATTAAACCATTTAATCCATTACATGTTTCAGATCAAATTTTTTCACCAACTTCACCAATATCTCCATCAGCTGCACAATTTCAAAATTTCCCAGTGCAACAACCACAAGCTTTTGGTAAAAGAGATATTACACCACCATCTCCTCATCATATAAGACAAAGTATTGTTATGGTTGATCCTGTGGAGATTGGTAAAAAAACTTTATACAGACCAGCTGGTTCATTTACTCAGATGCATAGTGCTAATAATTCAAGAAATGGTAGTTTAACAAGTCAAAGTGCAGCTTCTGCAGCTGCAGCTGCTCAAGGTCAATTTGATCCATATGGTCAAGCTCCATATCAATCAGCTCCATTTACAAGTCAACATACTTATAACTCACCAAGTTCTGAAGAATTACCAAGATCTGGTAGTAAAGCTGATTTAAGAAATCAATTAGGTGCTAGTGATAATTACAAGATTAATATTTAATGTTCATCATCATCCTTCCACCTATATCAATAATATCCTCCCTTTCATCATTCATAATATATAAGGACCTTTTAACGTCATTCTCAGTTTTTTAGTTCGATCTAGTTCTAGTTTACTGCTTTTTCTCATTCATTCAACTTTCCATAATCATTCCATTTGTATAATCAGTCATAGATATTAAATTTTTAGATTCATTTTATGGTAGCTACAAATTATATTTTTCAAACCAAAAATGCGAAACCATTAATTAATCCAGTAATATACACAACACTATTTTCCATTAAGCCAAATCGAAATCATCAATTTTGTTTCTATATTTCAAAACATTTTGTTTAATCTTACTTGTATCAACCCATGTCAAATAATCTTCCATATTTCTTGTAACCAAATAAGCAGGATCTGTTATAACATTTGGTCCAACTCTAACATGTCCTTGTTCGACAAATGTCACAGCATCACTCATACTTTCAGCCATTTTCATACGACACATCACTGTAGCTATACGACGACGACATAAAGCACTAACTGTTACTTTATTTTCTAAATCTGAAACTTTTGATTTTGTAGATAGGATCCCCATTGAATATAATTTTTCCAAGAGAAGTTCTTCATGTTTTAAACGTATTGGATCCTGTGGTGGTAATAATGATAATTTATGTGCTAACTTACGAATATCACCACAAATTTTATTATATTTATGATAATCTTCACGATTTTGTATATGATATGTTCTCATGACTTGTGCATCTCTATGGCCCTGGTCTTGTTTCCAGTCCAAAAAGTCCACTTTCTTCAGCAGCTTCTGCTCATGATGTTTCAACTTTCTAACCATTTTGATATGACTGTACCTAGTTTACCTTTTGGAGTGCAAATTCTATTAATGTTATATGAGATGAGCTTAGCTATATAAATAATTTTTTGCAGGTTTGTGACCCGGAAATTCGCGAAATTTTCGAGATCTTGTAAAAAAATATACCAAAGAGTGAAAAATCCATACAAATTGGTGATCTAAAAAAGCACTAAATAAAGCTGATACTTTGATCTATTGTTATCTTGATCATGTTCAGCATAAAATCATCTGCACAATTGTCCAAGAGACTGTTCTCGAGCAGTGTGCTACGACCATCATACATTGGCTCGGCACCAATATATGTACCACAAGAGGTTAAAATTGAACTACTTGAACGTCCAGAGATTAAAACTATAAGAAAAGGTAGAAATATCTTGAATTTGAATAGAATAGCAAAAGTTACAGGTCCAAAGGGTGAATTACAACTAGATATACCAGATTTCGTGAAGTTCACCAACGAAGCAGACAAATTATTACTTGAAATCAAAGATAAAAAGGATAAACAACAAAAGGCTTTATGGGGTACCACTAGATCGGTCTTGAATAACCACGTTACAGGTGTCACTGAAGGTCACGTTGTGCTTATAAGACTGGTGGGTACCGGTTACAGAGCCCAGGTTGAAGAAAAACCAGATGGACCATTTGTCACCATGAAAGTTGGTGCCTCTGTTCCACAAGGGTTATACGTTCCAAAGGGGTTAACAGTGTCATCACCAGTGCCAACAAGAGTTATTATTGAAGGTGCCAATAAACAGCAGGTGTTTTTGTTTGCTGCTAACCTGAGAGCATTCCGTCCACCTGAACCATATAAGGGTAAAGGTATTTTCGTCGGTGACGAAACTATCAAGATTAAAGATAAAAAGATTAAATGATGAAATATTGTTGGCGTTTTCCATCAGTGGTGAAATTCATCAACGTTTGTATGATAGAGATTTGCACATATATCATAACTTGTACATATATGGAAATAAGCATGATTGTAATTGAAATTGTAGTGTATAATAGTCTCAACAATTATATAGACTATATCTTCTACAAATTTTAATGATGTGAATAAAATATCATCATTCATTATAAAGAAGGATTGCTCAATTCATGAAAGACTAAACTAATCCATTTCTCATATGAACGATTAGTCAATAACATTTGAAAGCTTGAAAACACGTAGTAATTATTAAAGCTTATCAAATTGCCATGTAAGCAAAAGCTTTTGACATATTACCCATGTCTTGAGTCTCTAAACTCAATCGATGGAGTAAAAGGTCATAACAAAAAACTGGTGCGCATCATTAGGGCTATACCATTTAAAGAACGAACATCCATTCACATTACAACAGTCGATATGATTTTATTATAAAATGTGTTCTAAAACGACAATAACACAGACAGCGAAAATACAAATTTTGCTCAGATGCTGGTTTTCACCTAAATCATCAAATATAATATCAATCAAAGAACTATCACTAAATCATGGAGTATCAATCTTAATGACGGAGGACCACTCACTAAGCAACTGATTATTTCCAATGAATCATGAAACTCTTCCACGAAAATAAAGAAAATCATTGGGTCAGAACAGTAACCTGCGATTAGACTATATATCACGGGTCCTTACATCATTAAAAATATAAGAAACGATTCCTATCAATTCTTCAAGCTACAACCTGTACCTGGTAAAAGCATCGATGGTTGAGCTTATATCTCATGCCTCTTTCCATCTTTTCAGCTATTTGGTTCTATGATTATATAATCAATACCGCGACTTTTACCCGTGCTTAATGTTTTTCCATTCGCGGCCGCGCAGAACTGAAAAATATAAACTATCAACACAATTAAGATCAGAAAAGTAGATATTAGAGAGATATCTTTGGCTCAATTCATACACAAGATGAACAGTATATGGGGTATAAGCAATCTTTTGAAGAAGAGCCTGCCCTTTGCAGCACGCTCATACCCATCTTTGACTCGTCATGGTGCTTCATTAACCGCACCAAGTACAATTATAAAATTTAGTGAAGCTCCATCAATTGCACATTCACCAGAACAAGCTAGATTAAGAAGAAGATTACCATCTCGCTCAGGATTGATCGCTATAAAGCGTGGTATGGCTGCATATTTCGATAAGGAAACTGGTGAAAGATTTGGTGTTACCATTTTGGAAGTTGATGCTTTAGAAGTTACATATAACAAAACTGCAGAATTAAATGGTTATTTCGCAGTTCAATTAGGTTATGGTAGAAAATCTCCATATAAAGTAACAAGAGCCATGTTAGGTCATTTTGCCAAAGCTGGTGTGAATCCAAAATCAAGAGTTGGTGAATTTCAAATTAAAGATGAATCAGGTCTTTTACCAATCGGAACACAATTAAAAGCTGATCATTTCCAAGCTGGTCAACTAATAGATGTAAAAGGTGTTTCTAAAGGTAAAGGTTTTGCAGGTGTCATGAAACGTTGGGGATTTGGTGGTTTAAGAGCATCACATGGTACATCTATCATGCATAGACATGGTGGTTCATTTGGTCAAAATCAAGATCCTGGTCGTATTAACAAGGGTAAAAAAATGCCTGGTCATATGGGTAATAAAAATAATACTAAACAAAATGTTAAAATTGTGGAAGTTGATGCTGAAAATGGATTTTTATTGGTTAAAGGTGGTGTTCCAGGTCCAAAAAATTCATTTGTTAAACTTCAAGATGCTATCAAGCAAATCAATTAAACTGATGCTACTGCATTATATATAACGAATTCAATACAACACTTGTAAATATCAACTTCCTACGTTTGTAATATAATTAATATCAAATCTTTTTATTAAAATCAATAATTTATGTAAACAATAGCTCTAATATCTATATATATCAAGGTTATGAGTTTCGAAAGAGCGCATATTCAATGACACAAAAAAAAACCAAAAAATGACATTTATGCAATCTGAATTTCTTAAAAACATAATAGATATATAAAGAAACCAAAAGATTAATTCCAAAATCAAATATATGCAGATTTATCGAGAAATTCAATCATCATCTAATTCTGAAGGTTTTAATAACCCACCAACTTTTGAAGCTTTTTCTCTATCTAAACGTTGTTTTTCAGCTAATTCATATTCACGATCTTCTGCAAATAAATAATCAGTTGCATCACCACCATGTTGTTTAATTTGTACTAAGAAATCACGTAATGTTGCCTTAAATTTAGATTGATCACGATGTTGAGCAACTAATGCCTTGATGAAATTTTCAACTTGTTCAGGTAATAAATTTGGGAATGCATTACTTAACATGTTTGCAATATATTCATGTAAGAAAACAGCATTTGAAGTCCCCGCTGGAGCTTGTCCTTCGGTATATAAAGGTTCCTTAATAATGTTCCCTTCGACTAATTCAATCATCTTGGATAACAATTGAGATAATGATTGGAAACCGGCTTTATGATCAGAATCAGTAATAACGAAAAATGCATCAGCCAAGATTGGGAAATAAAAATTTTGATAAAATGCAGTGGTAAATGGAGTTGTACCCAATTTTTCAACATTTTTCAATAATTCAATAGCTAGACTTAACCCATTACTTTCAACATCTCTGTTATTATGTCTAAAAGCCCATAAAATGGCATTTACTAATAATTGGAATGCATCACCTGAAAGTTGTAACAAGGCGTTGAATGCTTTCAAATCAATTTCTCTCAATAGTTTATAAAATTCAACTCTATGTTCTGGATATTCAGTGAAATCCTTATTGATCATATCTAATGTTGGCTCAAATACATGTTGTAAAATCAATACAACACCTTCTGGAATCATATGACCAACTTTAGAAACAACAGTGGTTAAACAATTCAAGACTTCAGCATCACGAGCATCTGGGACATTTGATTTATAATCATCCAAGATTGTGGTTAATAATGGTTCCACCAAAGTAGAAACAATTTGTTCCAAGTTTTCACCTTTAGAAATATATGCTTCAATCAAATGTAAGATTTCCTTTTTGATTGTACGTAAACCTCTAACTTTTGGTGTCTTTGTAGCGATTAAACCTTCGTTAGCAACAGCATCTGAAATCATTGTTGAGACAGCCTTGTATAATGACAACATATTACCATAGATCAATCCTAATTGAGTATAGAATCCCGGACCTAGCGAGATACAAACAGCAACATTTGTCTTGATAATATTAGCAATGACCTTGACAGTTTCCGGGTTGGTCAATAATGTTGGATCTGCACCAGCTTGTTCAACAATTGTGTTCCAAGCCAAGTTTGGAAATTGCATTAAATCATTCAATAAACGATCTCTAACAGCAGGTTGAGTTTGAGCACCAACGATATAACCACATGCTTCATAAAATGTATGGACTTGTTGAGGTTGTAAATCCTCAGTAATACTTTGAATATTTCTGATGATTTCATCGATAAAAGGTTCAGATTCATTTGGTTGCTGAACAACAAAATGACGACGACATTTTAGAGTAATTTTAATGAAAGTATCACAAGCCATATCTTGAACACCTTCATGAGTTTCATGCATGAACTCGAATAGTTTGTTGATGACTGTTTTCAAGAATTTCCAATGAGCTTTTAAAAATCTTGGATATTGACCAACGATATACATTATATTGGAGGCAACAACAGCTTTGTTATCCTTACCACGTTTCATTTCGGTTAATGCTAAAAGATCCTTGATGACAGCAACAAGAAATCTTTTTTCCATTTCTTCATTCATTGTACCAGATATTGAACCAATAGCCCAACATAAGGTATTGATATTATGCCATGACCATTCAGATCCATCAATTTGCTTGGACAATTTATCACTCATGATTTGCTCAGTATCAACCACATCTAGATGGGTCAAATACACTAAAACTTCTCTCATAGTTTTGTATAAAGTAATGGTGTCACTTTCCTTGACGAATTCACGAACAATTTCACCTTCATCATTTTGTACAACTAAAACTTCTTCAGGTTTTGCCATTGATTCAATAATAACTAATCTCAATTCTGATAACAAATTAGCATAAATATGTTTTCTCAATGGGTATT
This sequence comes from Hansenula lynferdii, assembly GCA_030582155.1. Lineage (NCBI taxonomy): Eukaryota > Fungi > Ascomycota > Saccharomycetes > Phaffomycetales > Wickerhamomycetaceae > Hansenula > Hansenula lynferdii. The sequence goes on along the minus strand of JAKTWT010000198.1, from coordinate 15,297 downwards.
TGTTCAATAATTCTGGGTTTGGTGCACCACCAGCGCTACTTGAACCTAATGCTTGGCTATAACCCAATTGCATCAAAGGCGATAACTCATTAGCTGGTAACTGTTGTACTTCTGTGTATAAAGAGCTGACCAATTTACCCCAATAATCCAAACAAGTCTTAAACAATTCTCTTTCTTCAATTTTAGATAGCTCGATTAAATATTGATGAGCAGTTAATAGTAATTCTCTTGATTCTTCATGTTGCTCCAATGCAATATTGTGATTAGCCAAAAATGTACAAATGAACATTGCGAGATCTTGTAAGAAAGCTTGATCGTTTGAGTTTGCAACTTGATAAGAACGTCTCAAATCAGAACCTGGTGGAACAACATTAGCGATTTGACTAATTGAATCCCTAAACATTTCCACAAATTTGGCATCATAGTTTGGTGATGTCAATGAAGCAGCTTCAGTTAAGCATTTCAAAGTGATTGCTCTAGTATCTTCAGATGCTAAAAACTTATTTGTCAACAAATTCAACAAATCAGTTTCGAAAATATAACCTAATGGAATCCATTGTAAATATTTCAATAAAGACTTTAAAGTTGTAACAATCAATGAAGGTCTTGTGGCCTTATCTAAAACTTCATAACATAATTTGAAGATTTCAGAAAATTCTTCGCCCATTCTTGTTTTTAAATTTTTTATCTTTGCTTGGGTCATTTGTTCAGCAGAGTAATCAAAAACTTCTTCAGACAAAAGCTTCAATATGACCATGTTATTTTCACAGACATTGAAACCGGCTCTCGAAGACTGAACAATTTCTGGGATAAAAGTTGGCCAGTTTTCGGGCCATTCTTGCTTCAATATTTGAACCAATGTTAAATCACACTTATTAATCAAGGATCTTTGAGTTTGGAATTGCTCATCATCGTCACACAAGGCGATGATCATGTTAACGATGAAATTTCTGATCCCCTTTCTTTGTTCATCAGGTAATAATTTCCATTTTGTTTGGATCAATTTATCTAAAGTGGAGAGACCAATATATTTTGTTTGTGAATTTGAACTCGATTGTAAGATCTGATCAGCTCTTTGCCATGCATCAGGGTGCTCTTGAAATTTCGTAATGATTTCCTGAGCAGCTTTTTGATCAGCACCTGAACCACTATAGAAAGTTTGAACAACGTTGTCTAATATTTGGATATCTAGATCTTTCGAAAAATCTAGTATACTATCCATTTTCAAAGATGTAATTCAATAGCAGACAATTTTTGTTTTAATATCAAAATTGAAACCAAGTATAGCTAAAAAGATGTTAGTTGTGACCTTTGATATATGTAAATCTCAATGCTTTGTGATTGGAGCTTAAAACAAGACGCAATGAAACTCGATCACTATTTCATCGCCATACCCCTAAACGTATGGGGACACATTTGTTTCGGATTGAGAATTTGAGAAGAGACCAGCTCAGCAAGCCATTGGACCTTGCCAATTTTATCCACAGTTGTGTACCTGGTTTCGATGTTGAATCTCTGTAGTCCTGAGTTACTTTTTGACATATCTTCTCTTTCCAATCACAGCAAATCAAAATCAAAACACTGCAAAACTTACCAGTAGAAAAAATCTCGTTAAACCTTGCTCAATTCTTCACTTCTCAAAGCACTTGAAATGAGTAATATGTCCTTGTTAAGCTTATAGCAGTTAAATCTGAATACTCTAGAGCTCTTTTCGGTTGCAAATTAGCTTGTAAATTGGCTGATTGACTTGTTGTCTTAAACGCCATTAACTGAAAGTAAACAGATTCAATTTTTCTGATTTACCAAATGAGAAAATGAGAATTCGCGGGCAGTTCGCGAAATTATTGATAGTTTGCTAAGGGACACATCACTATAACGAAAAGTAAACAAAGCACAAGACTCAGCGGCTACTCTGTTGTGTGTTAGAAATTATAACTGACTTTTGATCTATTATATGAACAGCTCAAAAGGGATAGACATTACAGTTCTCAGTACAATATGATGGAAATAATAGATATCTCACACACCAAGAACCCAATGTGTTCATCATTTATGGTGAATTGTGTCTGCAAGATAGACGAAAAGCACTTGCCCAGCGATGACAGTGTTGTCAGCTTCTTGAAGGATGTCAAAGTCAGGGTTTCATTGATCAAGTTGGAAAACTATAGATCAAGGACGATTCGGATGGATAAGGTAATTATAACAGTGACAACGGTTTGTGGTTTAGACTTGAAGAGCTTTTGCAGCATGAGAGCTAAGTGAGTAGCGGTTGGAATAGCCAGAAGAAAGATCATATACTGACATTCTAGACTATACCGCCTTATGAGAGAATCGAAATTTGAGCACAAACTTCAGCTATCAGCACTCAAATCCACACACAAAAACAGATCCAAGGAATCTATAAGTGATAGCAAAAGGCTTTTGGCCAGCTTTTTCAGAAACAACAAATCCATTGTGAAATTGTTGCAAAGCTATAAGACGAGATTGTTGGGCCCTGAACTCTCGGTGGATGACATGATATCATTTTTCTGGCTCTTGGTTGACACCTATATTGGCGAGGATATCGAGTTCGAAGAGTCGGAAATCAACGAGCTATTCAAGACATGTAGCAGTTTGAAGGATTTGGTGTCTAAATTGATGGGAGAGAACGGTCCTGAGGAAGTTGATAATGTTGATGAGATTGAGTTCCACGATGAGATCAATCGTGCTTTGATCATGTCGGATTGATTTTATTATCCCCAAAAGAAGTCTTTCAACGTCAAATTAAAACCATACAGTGTTGAGCGATCAGCATCTGACCAATTTGAAATACTGAGCCGATAGAGGCCATACATCAAACTTACCAGACATATTACAGGTCCCAGGATACAAATATAATGTACAAGCTCATCTTAATTTTAGTGCCGTCCTGATTCCTGAACAATGCCGCTTAGGCTGAATTTCTGGTAAGGCCACGGGCATACACCAGCCTGCTCATTTCTGCGGCAGCCTGTCTAGATCTGAAAATCCTTCATCAGCACGTGTGTCAAATTTTGCAACCACGGGCAAAAATTTCAGCCTGTTGGGTTCGCTTACCTGCCTAAATTTATTTTTCTTCCGCCTAAGATACCAGAATTTTGCTGGCGGAAAACGGTCTTGATAAATTCAAATTCAAAAAGTGTCAATAAAAAAAAGCTGACAACCCTAAACAAACTGTTAATCTCTTCTAAATCAAGCACGTTCTGCTGGTCACAGATCTAACAACTGGACTTCACATCCCTTTCAAGCAATCTTTGCCAGTTATAGCCGTCAGTTTTTGATTCTTCGAAATTTGGTGCTAGGCTTTTCAACGTTTGTTTGAACTTGCATAAACAAGTATACCAAACTATTGAGTAATTGGTGGATTTTGATACAATCGGTGAAAAAACGTTTAAACGTGCACACAAATTTCTTCAGAACTTTGGTCAAATAAATAAATTTCAGTTTCCAACTCAATTGTTCATTTTGAGCTATCAGTGCTCACATTAATCAAAGTCTAAGCATACCGAATCATGTACGTATTCACTCCGTGAAACTATCATCAACGGAATACTGACAAATGCTTACAGGAAATTCGGTAAATACCTTGAGTCAAGGCAACTTGAATTGCCAGAATATATTGGTCACTTCATCAACTATAAAGCATTGAAAAAGGTGAGTTTTTGTCTATTTGCATTCAGCATACCACATAGTACTAACTGATTATTACCAGTTGATAAAATCATTGGCCATCCCACAATATGGCACATCAACAGAGATTGATGTGGAACGTACATTACAAGAGAACAAAACTTCGTTCTTTTTCAGACTTGAAAGAGAACTAGAGAAAGTTAACTCCTTTTATCTAGAGAAAGAATCAGACTTGAAAATCAGATTGGATATTTTGGTCAAGAAAAAAAACGTTGCAGTTGCTAAAAACAGATTAGATTCAAAGACTTCAATCGCTTATATTACTTTATATGATGGGTTTAAAAGATTTACAAGAGATTTAGACAGACTAGAACAATTTGTTGAACTGAATCAAACAGGGTTCTCAAAAGTTTTGAAAAAATGGGATAAGAGATCCAAGTCTCATACAAAGGAACTATATTTGTCTAAAGCAGTCTCTGTTCAGCCTGTTTTTAACAGAGCTGAAATCTCAGAATTGAGTGACATATGCGCTAACTCGCTGGTTGAATTAGATGCTCAAGCAGAAGGTGAACATGTCGTTAGATATAATTACGATGGTGCCGATCAAAAGAATGGTTCGATCTCCTATAGTGAATTTTCTAGCCTGCAGTTGAACAATAATAGCAGTACAGTTGGATCACCAACTGATCCAAATGCAAAATTACATGATCTACATCAAACCGACCCTTCTGCTTCAGTCATACAAATCGATGATTCTGAGATTGATGAGCTATACTCGGAATTCACCAATATTGCATTTTCGTCAACCGTGGATAATTTATTATCGGATTTCATCAACAGAATCAAGAACTCCCCCAATGCTAATTTCAAACTAACGAAAATCTTTTTCTTGTCAATTAACACCAAAATACCCGATGACATATTATCACATTTTTATTCCGAGGCAGAAAACTCAATCAATTTAGCAACAACTGATGAAATTTCACAGAGAAGCATCATCCATGAAGCTTCCTGTAATACATCTGAAAAGAGAACATTTGTTGTTGAATTGGGTATCAAGCAGGAGTTGAATTTGAACACCAAGGACATTAGTGGTAGACTACCTTTACATTATGCTGCTGAGTTGGGTAGATCCGATTTGATCACCTTGTTATGTTCATCACCTGAAACAGCTTCCAAATTGAATGCTTTGGATTATGATGCAATGTCTCCATTATTACTTGCCATTGATAAAAACCATCTAGATACTGTCAAGACATTGATGGAATTAGGTGCCGATCCAGCTCCAACAAATAGTGAAACACACCCACAATATCTACCATTGAATGTCGCATGTAAAGCTGGGAATTATGAAGCTGCTGTATTACTTTTATCTAAACCAAGTGTTAAAAAATATCAAAAAGATGCAGAAGGTTTGTTACCTTTACACGTTGCTGCTAAAACAGGTAATTTCCAGTTTGTTCCTTTATTGACTGAAAATGACGCTGATCCAAATGCCCTTGATGGGTTCAACAAATGGCCGCCAATCTTATATTCCGCCAGTGAAGGTCATCCAAGAAGTACCGCTGCCTTAATTAAAGCTGGTGCTAAAATTGACATCAAAGATGAAGATAATTTAACACCATTATTTCATGCATCTTGGGAAGGTCATGTGAACGTGTTGAATGTTCTCATCAGTGAATTACAACACAAGATACATTCAAGAAACATATTGTCACCTTTGAAAGTCGCCAATGCCCCAAAAGGGTCAGACTCTCCATCTATACCTCCAAGCTTCACGCTGAATCCAGATACTTTTAACCTTGATGCTATACCAGATTTATCATTACCACCTCCTATCATTCCATTAAGAAGATACGGTCATAACTTTTTGGAAAAAAAGATCTTTGTCCAGCTACATTTCGCATTGGGTAGAGATTCTATTGTACTCAATCAAGATGAGGTTATTTCATCTCTTCCGGGAAGAGTTGTAATTACATCGAGAATTAGTGATGTTGTACCAAGAAACATCTTGTTGCCAGCAACAGACACAGATCATACAGTTGCATTCCAAATTGACTCTTTGGAAAAATTCTCCATAGATTTCGAAATATTCCCATCTTTTGGTACAAAATTAATCGCCAAAACCTCAGCACTGTCCAATGTCTTCACTAAAGTATCAAATGATGGACTAAACAATCTAACTGTGCTCCCGTTATTTGATGGTCGCTTGAAAAATGTTGGTGAATTGAGATTTGCATTCCAGGTGATTCATCCATATTCAGGTATCCCATTAGAAATCTCAAAATATGATACCTATTGGAAATCAACAAGTGGAAACACCAATGTCAATGTTGGTCTACAAAACTCTGTTTTAAGTTTTGTCACTGCTTCTTCGTTATCTGGTGACTATGCTAAAATAAATGTGTCAATGTTATCAGATGGTACGCCAATTGTCTGTCCAAACTGGAACATTAATGTTGCTGGTACGTTTATCTCTCTATTCCATCTTTCAGTGGAACAATTAAAGGCTATGACCAAATATGATGTCAACAATTTCATTTTACCTGACACTGAATCAAAAACGGAATTTATAAAAAGCCTGAACCAGCTACTGGCAAATAACTATATTTTTTTGGTGGATATTTTGAAAATCTTACCAGATTTTGTTAATTTAAATGTTGAAGTCTTATATCCAACTGAAGCTGAAATTAAAGAAGTACCAATAACATTACCAAAAACAACTGATTTGGATAAATTTGTTGATTTGACATTGACATCTGTATTTGATCATGTTCGTGAAATTCGTTCTACAAATGTTAAACGTACAAGATCATTGGTATTTTCATCAAACAATCAATCTGTTTGTTCAATACTGAATTGGAAACAACCAAATTATCCAGTGTTTTTCAATGTCAGTGGTGTTCATTTCAAAGATGATAGATTTGAAATAAGTTCAGCCAATGGTTGGCCAACTGAAATTGTCAAAAATGAGGATTTCGCCACACGTTCAATTAAAGAAGCTACAAGATTTGCCACTTTAAATAATTTATTGGGTATAATTGTTCCATCTGAATTATTAGTATTAGTTCCAGATTTAGTGGAAAGTATAAGATCAAGGGGATTAATTTTAGTTGCTGCTAAAAAGGGCATTAAAAATCTTGATTCAATTGAAGATGCAAACTCCACATTCATTAAAGCTGATATTAACGGTGCTAGATTTGAAGATACCTTAACTTTCAAAGGTGATATAGATATGTGATCAATGTAATTATGAACAGAATGTAAAATTATGATTATTATAAGCTGTAGTTGTGCTAATACAATGTTATGAACTAGAAATGAAGTATATTATACAAGGATATGTATTCATTAGTCTATGCAAATGTAATTTTTTAATCATTTAAATCTTGATAAGGCAGGACCCAATAATTCTTTCTCTTCAGGCTCACCTCTATCTTGTTTAACCTTTTTAGCTCTCAACTCCTTTTCTCTCTTTAAATTAGCTTCTAATCTCATCTTTCTTTGATCTATAACATTTTGTGTCTTCTTTCTCAAATGACGACTTAATGCAGAATTTTTACCCTTAACATCAGCTCTAGGTTCAGTTTTTGTTTCATCATCTTGACCTTTTCTCTTGTCTAGTTCGTTCAAATCGGAAGGTTTCAATCTCTGTTGATTTGCTCTCTTATCCACTGTACCTATAACATTTGGATCCAAAGAAATAGTATCAGCAGGTAATTTTTGTAACAATGAACGGACTTCTGATTCTTGACGTTGTTTAGCAGTTTCATATGGATTAACTTCCAAGGCATCGAAATTGGCTTCACCTGAACCTGGAACAATTAAATTACTAACACCTTCACGATGTCCCACACCTAAGAAATCTTCAAATGGTACAAATTGAATGTTTTGTATTGATGAACCTGGAATCAAATGGTTCATATATGGTGAATTTTGCTTTTGCTTAAAAGGATCTTTCCATACCGTTACATGTGGCCCCCATGAAACACTTAATAATCCTGTATCTGAAATGTCTAAACTTGAAGCTGGAGTTGGTGTATAATATGAATATAATTCTTTGAAAGTTCTAATATCCCATATTTTTAATGTCTTATCAGCACCTGCAACAGCCATATAATTACCTGATCTATCCATTGCTATACTCTTCACTGGACCTCTACAACTTTGCATCTTAACTAATGGTTCATTAGCAGCGGGACTCCATAATGAAACAACACCTGTAGAGTTACCTAAGTGCATGATTGCATTATATGGATTCTGAGCCATCGCAGTGGTTGGACCCATTTTAGTTCTAATTTCATTGGTTAATAACCCAGTTGATACATCTTGATATTTTAAAAACCCAGTGTTACCAGCTGTAGCTAATAGATAATGATATGGTAAAAATTCTAAATGCTGCACATCGACATGTTGTTTCATTCTGTGTAATTCAGTACCTTCATGATCATAGATGAATGTGTATTTTTTTTGAGCAACAGCGAAATATTGTTCATTTTGTAAATATTTAACAGCATTAACAGTTTCACCCAAGTGTAATTCTGCACTTAATTGACCTTTTCTCCAATCCATAGCGGCAACATGACCCTTTTGACCACCAATCAACAAATTGGTACCAGTTCTGGAATAATCTAAGGTGTAAGGACCAAATTCCTTAAGTTTAAGATCGAATGCCTTATTTGAAGTACCTTGATCCACTGCACTTTTAATCTCATCTTGTTTGAATTTGAAAGTTTTCTCCATTCCTTCGGCCTCCAAAAACCCTGCATCTTCTTGTAATAGCATTTCAGTGGCAGCAGCTGATCTAACAGCTTCCTTATATTGACCATTTACTTTACGTAAACCATGTTTTAGCTTTTTGTCTTTGGAGAATTTCGATGATTTCTTAAAGTTATCACCACTTCTTTCAAATTTCTCCATATTCTCCCTTTCCATGGTCCCATTCTTTCCCGTGAATTTACCCATCTTGAATGATTTGAGTCTAATATCTTAACAATAAATCACGTTTAAATCAATTTTCCTATACCAGAAAACCGATATGTACATACAAAATTTTTTTTTCTAATCTCATCGCTTAGTCAGAAATTACATGGTCGGATATCAGTGGGACTTCCGACCATTTGGCACAAAGCTAAATAGAAAGCTAGAAGAGATTAAGTTTTCGCTTCGATGTTTACAAGATACAAAATATTGAGATTCCACTAGGCGCTAGTATAGGTGGGCTAATTGGTTTAGAAATGGTGTCAAGGCCTAGCAGCAGTAGCAGTAACAGGGCTCGGTTGGATAGTTACGAGGAGCGTATCAAGCTCTTGTCGTCGTCTTCTGTGACTGATTTGACGCCAAACGGTACTGATGGCGTGGAAAGAGCTGAAAAAAGTGAGGTTCAAGGTGAACATAAAGAACCACTGGTGAGTTCTTCAAGAGCTTCTCATCATAGGTTTCATGAAAGGGTCAAAAATCAATTTTTCAAGATTTTCAGTTATGGTAAGCCAGATGTGGATGAGGAACTCGACAAGCAACTTGCAGAAGAAGACGAATACTCTTTTAGCACAGACACCACCAATACGAACGTCACAAGGGGATCATCGTTGATAAACGAGGAGACGACAAGACTCAATACCTTGTTCAACTCTCAAAAATACAATTTCGAACGTGTTGAAGAAGAAAAACACGAATTTCCAATTGGTGTCCCACCTTCACGATATTTTCTAAAAGTCCTGACATCTCAACAAGGCTTATTTCTGAGCGGAAGAGACTTCATTCAAAAAGAGGCATCAGATTCTGTGTTATTGGAGAAATGGGGGTTATATTAGTAATGCGATACCTTTGAAACATCTAGAGATGTGTGATTTAGTGCTAACATTATTATTCCTCCAGTGGAAGTATAGGCCAATCTAGACCCGGAACAGCTCAGTCAAGGACTGTTACTACAAGTGGTAATTCGAAACGATGGACAATCAGGACCAAAAAGGATATGTTGAAAGTAATACTCGCTTATAAGGGTGAGTTCAATTCACAGTCTGACCATCTCATATTACATTGCTTTAGGTTGCTTTTCAATAGCGAGAGGTCAAAGACGTTAGAGAAATCCGGTGGTACACTAGCTCTTCGTATTCCTGTTACTCTTGGGTATAAGACGTTCAAGGCATTAATGCGAATATTGTTGAACAACGAATTCGAGCAGAGCACAGTACCACAAATATTTGAGTATAAGAATCTTATTGCCGGGTTTTCACTAATAATGAAGAAGCCGCTCAGGCTTGATATAGACAAGGAGTTTCTTTTAAAGATTTGGATTCAACCACTGAAACCCTCGTCGCGTCTAGGTGAAGCTGATATTGGCGGCGTTTGTTCCTTGCTTGACATGAATATGGATAATGAGTTTCGGGCGTTCTTGACAAAGGCAAAGTACATTGACAATTCACTCTCGGCTTCGTGAGAGGTGGTATGGCTCTTCCTGGTGCTGCTTCTAGTGTTCATATCTATGTTGCTTGAAGTTTTTTGTCCAGAGTTATAAAATTAATTATAGATGTGTTTTTTACTTTCTCCCGAGTAGATCTTCTCCGCAAAAATCCTGGCTGAACCGGGGCGCTTAAATATGGGGAAATTAAGTATAAAAGGTGACAGATTTCTCTTGAAAAAATAAGGTCTTGTGGCGAAAATTGAAGATCAATTGGAAAATGGGTAACAGCGTTTTGCCATACGAGTTGATTTGTAAAGTGCTACACAGCGTGGATAGAAAGACGCTGGAGGGGTCAGTGGCGCGTGTGCCCCTGTTGAAGAAGCTCAATACGCTGGTGATTACCGACAGGGAAAATGAAGATTTAGTCAAAGATGGTGCTAATTTGGTGACGATTCAAACTATAATCGAAGGGAAAATGGATTTGAACACGATGTTCCAGAATTACCATTTCTTCAAAGTGGTGATACATCAAGTTGGTGATGAGACGACATATCTAAAGACGTATAAGATTCTTGCCAGGTTAATCAAGTTGAAGAAAGTGATTGAAATACGGTATAGGGCAGATTCCATTGATACAAACTATCTCAAGATGCTCAAATCCTTGTTCTACGAGCATGTCGATATAACAGGATTCACTAATACGAAACCTGTGGAGTGGTACCATATTATTTTTGAAAATTTGAAAGAGATCAAGAGTAATTGCAATCATTTGTTCATATCAGGAAATGTTGAGTATCCAGTACTTGAATCTTTGAACTTGTACTACTGCTCACCAAAATTTTACTTTGAAGTGCTAGATCATTTGAATACGTTGAGATACACAAAGACTTTCCCCCAGGTTAGATTACTAAAGCTACAGGACTACATGAATGAAGAGGAAGATTTATATTCCAAGCATAGCAATAACTATATAAAGAATAGAGATGTTGACACTAATGACGTTGATGAATTTGATGACTATGATGACTATGATAACAATTCAGACCTAGATGAGAATGAATTCTTCTTTGATGGACTTGAGATTATACAGAACTTTAAACTACCCAGACTAGAATCCTTGGTTATCAAAAATTGCAATGTTTCCAAACTTAAGAATATTTATGCACCAAGACTTGAGACTCTCAAGATATTAGAGTTGAGTAATAAGCACACTGAATCTTATGATTTAAACTTGATTGATTCGTCAAATACAGTGCAAAGATCATACATCTCGTCTGCTGTTTCCACATCATGCTCTCTTCAGTCGAATATTTTCCCATACTTGAAGACGCTCAAGATTATCGGACATCTCAATTTGAAGGATTTCTCCAAGAACAATTTAGATCTCGATGAGATTCAACAAGTTATAATCAAAGGATGTAACGTGGAGATCATAGATAAGGACTCCTTCTGGGACAGTTACCACCTGAACAATAAGATCTTGGTAGAAGTTCTTTAATAAAATGACCATGACTAGCGAATTTGTAGCTGAGTCACAAAATGTCTCGTCTCGTGATTGTTTTCTGCAGCCCTTTATACCGATGTGTCTCGTAGCACATTTGTCTGATTTTTTCCTATCCCGAGTCCTGGACATATACCATGAGGTTTATCAAAATATCAACGAGAAAGTCTTGAAACGATTCAACTTCTAGTCTAAGTGGATACCTTTTTCAAACAGGATTCACCATGAACAGGATCTTTACTCGCTGCTCGGTTCAATCTTTCAAGAGATTCGGCTCAACCAATCAACAAAGATTCATAAATAATGGTCGTCCAGTGTTGAAATCAGGCTTATTTACCAATCCATTCTTATTCTCTGGTGCATTGGTAGGTGCTGGTCTATTCACATACTATGCTTTCGATGCCAAGTCATCGGTACACGAATATATCATCTGTCCGTTGATTCGTAACTTGACAGATGCAGAAGATGGTCATAAATTAGGTGTGTTCCTAATGAGTTGGGGGATCGCTCCAACTTTACGTGGTGATCATGATGATAAATCTTTAGAAGTTGATTTATTTGGTAAAAAATTGAGTAATCCAGTGGGTATTGCAGCTGGATTGGATAAAAATGGTGAAATTATTGATCCATTATTTGATGTTGGGTTTGGTTATGTGGAAATTGGGTCAATAACACCAGTGCCTCAACCTGGTAATCCAAAACCAAGATTCTTCAGATTGCCTAAAGATGATGCTGTTATTAACAGATATGGCTTCAATTCAAATGGACATTTAGATGTTGTTGTTAGATTAAAAGAAAGATTGGAAAGTTTTTTCATTAGAAACAATGTCGATTCGGTGCCAAATAATTCCTTAAGAGATGGTAAAGTTTTAGCCATTAATTTGGGTAAGAACAAAACTGGTGATGAAGTGCAAGATTATTTAACAGGTGTGGAGAATTTTAATCAATTTGCTGATGTCTTGGTTGTTAACGTTTCATCTCCAAATACCCCAGGTTTACGTAATTTACAAGGTGAAGCTAAATTAACAAATTTGTTAAAAGAAGTTGTCAACAAGAGAGATAGTCTAATTGATGAACATAAGAAAAAAACACCAGTATTGGTCAAAGTTGCCCCAGATTTAGATGAATCCGAAATCAAATCAATTGTTTACTCTGCTAAAGAATCCAAAATCAATGGTATAATCGTTTCAAACACCACTATTCAAAGACCCGAAGGTTTAAAATCAAGAGGTGATCTAGTTCAACAAACCGGTGGTCTATCTGGTGCTCCATTAAAACCTTTATCATTGAAAGCATTGAGAACTGCAGCCAAATATACCAAAGGTACAGATTTGATACTTGTTGGATGTGGTGGTATCAGTACAGGTAAAGATGTGTTAGAATTCGGTAAAGCTGGTGCCAAGTATGTTGAATTGTATACTAGTTTTGCTTACAAAGGTCCAGGTTTAGTTCATAAGATTAAGAAGGAATTGACTGAAGAGTTGAAAAGAGAAGGTAAGACTTGGGAACAAATCGTTGGTAGTGATCTAAAATGAAACTACACGTCACATCGAATCAATCAAAAATAATATATATTAGAAGTCATGATCTCTATATCGTAAGCTAAGCTTATTCGTCAACATGTTTTGTTGGATCCCAAGTTAAAACTTCATAACTATCTGGCTTGTCCAAAATCTTGTAATCTTCCTCATCTAATTTAGGAACTTTATCCAAAACATTATAGTTTTCTTCAATTCTTGCAACATTAACAGTCTTGGCTAATGGGATGAAACCTTGATCGTATGACCATCTTAATAAAATTTGTGCTGGTGTAACGTTATGTTTCTTTGCGATAGCGACTAATTCAGGATTATCTAATTTCTTAGCTTGAGTCAATGGTGAATAAGCTTCTAAATAGAAATCATATTTTTTACCATATTCTTGTAAATCCTTTCTTGGCAACCAAGGATGTAATTCTAATTGATTAACAACAGGTTTGTTTTTCAATCCTTCCCAAGCGTATAACTCATCAAGATGTGGGGTACCATAGTTGGAAACACCAATTGATTTGACTTTACCTGATTCAACAGCTTCTTGTAGAGCCTTCCAAGTTCCCAATCTTAATTCTTTACTTGAGATTGGTGAATGAACAAGGAATAAATCAATGTAGTCAATAGATGGACCAACTTTAGCCAATGATTCTTCAATGACTTCTTTGGTTTTTTCATAACCATGATTACCATTTTTAACTTTGGTGGTGAAGAAAACATCTGATCTCTTGACATCTGGATTCTCTTTAAGGAACTGAGCAATACCTTTAGCACCTTCTTCTTCGTTCTTATAAGCTTGAGCAGAATCAATGTGTCTATAACCAGCTTTCAATGCTTCATAGGTCAATTTAGTGGAGTCTTCAATAGGAATTTGGTATAATCCAAACCCAGAAACTGGGATCTTGTTACCATTGTTCAATGTTAACCAGGTATCTTTTTGCACGGACATATTTCTTATTATTGGTCTTAGGGGTAAACGTCTTGTGATTGAATTTCTAAAGAATTGAGTAGACAATTGAAGCATAATCTGGTCTCTTTATACCAATCGAAAATCAAATATTGCACAATAGTGGTTACATGTGAGAAATTCGAGCTTTCAGGAACACAATTGAGCACCGTCGCTTAATAAACCTGAATGGGGTATTACCACTAGTGGCACGACTACGATGACAGATATCCGCGAATTGTTTGTAACTATCACCAACTTGAAAAGTAAACACAAAGAACACTGCAGCGGTAAAGCAACAAAGAAGGGGCAATATAGGAACAAAATAGTGGTAACTTGGTTTTTGAAATGATAACAATGTGGTTATGTCGAATGGAAAGTATTTTTCAGAACTTTTTCGGGTGAATTTGGATTATTTTGAAGTGGTTTGATATGTCTACGAGATCTCTGTAAATTGGCCATAACCAAAATCAGGGCTAGCTAGTAGCTAGTAGCTACGAGTTTGGGTTAGCCAATGTCTGTCTAGTGAGCTAGATCCCTGTCTACTATATTCTACTTGGCCATGAGATTCAACAGTTGGATTTAAGGAAATACCTTGATACCAGTTATTGTGTGGGTTTGTGTTTATTTTGGCTAACTAGGAGAAATATCACCAGGGTAGGCAGGTCGCTAGGGAGAGCTTGGGGGATCTTTGGGGAGCCTAAGGGATTCATTGTCTGCCTGCGGCTAGGCTCATTGTTTTCCAAGGCACAAACGTTGGTTTTGTGTAACTAGGTTTTGTGTAACTGGGTTTTGTGTTTCTGTGGTTTTAACACAAAGATACAATTTCCAAAAAAGATAAATAGATGAGCTACCCCCAATTTTCTTCTTCTTTTCTACTCATCACTTTTATGCTCCTCATTATTCCATCATCTCATCTTCATCCTGATACTCCATTCATCTCATCATTCATTGTGCTGGTGGTTCATCTGCTGTTATTCATTCTTCTGGGAAGCATTTCATCATTTCATTCACATCATTCAGTTCATCAGTTCATCGTTTCATTCACATCAGTTCATCGTCTCATTCAGTTTATTCACATCCTTTCATCTCATCATCGTTTCAGGTCTTGCTGGTATCGTCCATGAGTGTGATCTAGGTTTCAATTTTGCTTTGCAATGGTTAGGGGAGGCACTCAAGCAACATTGTTTTAATTCAAAGGTTGATGATCATGGGGTTCATGGCCCGTGGTCCGGATACTTGCGGATGAACCATAGAGTTGAATCATAAC
>JAKTWT010000197.1:0-29891 GCA_030582155.1 Hansenula lynferdii | reverse complement strand
ATAAAGAGGATCTAGGACCTCTATTTATACTTGTAAGAATCATTGACATGAATACCTAAATTAACGATTGATAAGGACACTCATAGACAAATTCTATTCTAGAATTTTCTATACCAAAACAAGCCGCGGGCCAAGGTTACACCTCCGAGCTTGAATATATGTAAGTTTTACTTAGGTGTAAATCTACAACCTGTAAATGGCTTATATAGCTATATTGAAACTTCCAGTAGTACATATTAACACGTATTAATCTTGAGAAGTAGAAAGATAGGCAATATGTTTAAACACTTCAAGAAACCTACTAATTTGAGAAATTCAGGTTGATCTATATACTCAGGATTTAACTGAAGCCTGTCTCATTGCTCTTTTTAAGAAACTTTTATTTTTGAAAATCTTACCAAAGTGCACTGCATGACACCTGAATTGTGCTCCATAATTCTTGCAATATAATGTTTAAGGGTATCCATTTTTGGGACACCTACACCGTCCATTATAATCTCCATTTCGTTATTGTGTTTGAGAATATGGTAAAGGTTCAATATTGACATCGGAACACAGTCAAACGTGTTAATTTGTTCATGAGGTAGAACAGTTTTAGTTTCAAACTTAACAGACCCAGTTGAGTCTTGTCTCATTTCAAGCAATTTCTTAACAAAAGTTCCCACAGATTTGATGGATAAATTGTAGTAATCAGAACGTTCTTGTTTGATCGAGTCTACAATTAATGTTTTTACTGATACGTATTTATTTTTCCCCCAGTTGACCTCAAATGCCAAAGCAAACCAATGATCACTATGGACAACTATTGTAGGAAACTTCAATGTATTCCGATTGCCATTTTTTAACATGGATTCATCTTGCAATTCCACTTAAACCTTCAGAATGATCAAAATAAGTAGCAAAACGCCTAAAATCAAATAGATTGATAACAGTAGTAGTAGCAGCTGTATCTTTTGAAACATTGTCGATCTCAAATGCCCCGTTGGTTAGGCAAATCGATTCCATTTCTAAAGATTCATAAAATTTTCGACCTCTCATAACGTTTGAAATATGATTATCAGTGAGCCAAAAATTGCTTCGCTCAATATTATCTTAGTCAATCCTTCTAAAAGACCCACCAGGAGCCTGAGTAGGCTTTAGCTTTCAATTGCATGATTATAGCTTGATGATAAATTATATTATCAACAATTTGGTATTATACCAAATCCTTGTATGTAGATTTAGGTATATTCCAAATCCTAGGTTTAAAGCATTTCCGCGCCAAATTGTGGTGTGTACAATTTGGTATAGTAATAATCTAGCTGTTAATTGGAATTCTGTAAAACTAGGTTTTGGAATAGTCTATAGGTTTCGGAAATTTAACTAGGTCTTGGTACACAACATATATATATATTATAATAATTATTGTGCTTCAAACATCAATCTATATAGCTTACTGTAATACTAAGGCTTGAGAGTATCTATAAAAGTAACAGTTTTCTCATATTTCACTATTGGGATGCCTTAATTATATATTGAATAACGTTGTTCAAATTGGTCAAATACTTATAATCTCCGATCTCCGAGCTATTCTTAATAGCTGCGAATTAAAAAGATTCTACTAATTATTAAATATATATAGTAGATGCAAACCACATATGCTGGTGTTTACAGACACTATAAATTAGTACGACGACGCAGTTATCATACGTTATCTTACCATAAGTGGTCATGGAAGCTATTTATATTAAGAGGGAAAAACAACTATATAATATATACACATTAATAGAGTATGGTTTTCAAAATTTGCACAATTTAAACCCAACACAAGCGTATCTAGATATTGTGTAGCAAATAACAGCACCGATATCAAGCATAGCAGAATAGACTATATTAAGTTATTATAATTTTTCACGCTACCATGTGAAATGATAGCACCACCGATTGGGATAGCGGCAAGCATAGTACATGCAACGACTAGATACATTGTACTATACCTCTTACCGAATTGATCAGTTCTTGATATTTGTCCACAACAAACAGGAGACAATGAAAGGATAGAGCCCGAGCAGAACCCATATCATCCAGCAAATGCATATAGAATTTTCAAACTTTTACCAAATGGTAACCAAAGAATGAAAATGACAACGACACATCCAATTAAAGTCATTATAACCACGTTAAATCTACCGAAAAATCTATCCGCAACGTATCCTGGTATATAACGACCCAGCACACCTGTGGTGTTAATCACTGTAATCAATAGATACGACGTGTTTTCACTGAATCCTCTCTTGATTGCATAAGATGGGAAATAAATTGATATAACCACCAATGATGACTCGGCCAAGGCAACACCCAATGTGCAAAATAAGAATTTTGTCTCGAGCAATGACTTGTAATCAAAGACATCCAATAGATAAGTCTTTATAAAGCTGAGTGGTTTGTTTCTCTTGTTGTTCTCCTGCTCCTCTGGTGCATTTGATAATCTTTCCTTGGAGAAGATCAGGGCAAATGCAAAGCAAAATATACAAAAAAATGAAAGTATCCTCATTGACCAGGCGAATCCGACTTTAGGGAATAAAGCTTTTAGCATCATGGGCATTATAATACCACCAACAGACCCACCAGTGGTGGCAATACTTGTTGCTAGACCTCTTTTTTTCTTAAAATAATGAGAAACAACACCAACAAGAGGACTCATTGCCATCCCTAATCCAAACCCGGTGACAAGTCCAAATGACAGAATAAATTGCCAAATAGTTTGTGAACTACCAGTGGCAAACAGTCCACCTGAAAAGAAAACACAACCAATAATCATTGGTGCCCTAGCACCTTTTCTATCAAAGAATGCACCACTGAAAATAGCTGAACTGAAGGCGAAAAACATATTCATGGAGAATATCCATGAGACTGTACTAGTACTGAAATTTGCCAATTGGTTCACGGAGACATATGCTTCAATTGGACCAGGTGAGTTAAATATACCAAACACTGGGATCAAACCCATAAAGCTACCAAAAACAGCCAAATACGCCTTCAATCCACCTTCTGGGAAATTTATGTTTTCGTCTAGTAACAAGATGCTGTCTTCTTCTGGTGCGATCTCATTTGTACCTGTTTCTTCATCTCTGTGGTAGGTTGTGGGGGATGGTTGATCATATAAGCTGAAACCTGTTTGTTTAGAAGTTCCAGTTACTTCATGGGTTGGTGTTTGCGGACCCAGGTCTTGAAGCTTGAATGTTTCCTCCAGGACCTCTTCTTTGGAAAGAGTCTGTTTGAAAGCAGCAGCTTTTGGTTCAGTGATCATTGATATAGTTCTTATAGTTTCAACGTGACCTTATTGTTGCTTCAAAAGTAAACCTGTGTATATGCTAGACTTCTCCAAGATGGTTATGTGTTGGGAAGTCGGTGATATATGAGCAATGTTCTGAACCATCTCGACGGCTAATAAACAGCCCTTAATCTTATCTAGTTTTCGGAAAACGATGCCCGCAGACTGAGCCCCGGATTTTTCACCAATTTGAACTTTGAAGTAACACCGAACTCTATCAATCTCAAAGAGCTCAGATGAGAAGATCAAGAAGACCAAGTGAGAATAGCTGTGGAGATAATGTCTCATGGAGCCAGAAGTTATAATGGAATGGATGGGGGATGAGAAGCTGTAATTTTCTTTAGTAAGTGGACATCCACAGCAATGCGCCTAACCACCCGTTTCAAGATCTTCTACAATGCCATCACGGGCAAGGACCACCAGTTTGACCAGAGAACTCTTATTGACGAGGAAAGGTATACCCAGACAAGGCTAGGAGAAGACCAGGATCCCTTTGTCTACAGAAGAAGAGCCACCATACAAGTTTTTGAGACTGAGTTCACACGTGAGGTCCATGAGGATGGGAACAAGGATAATAGAGTCAGTGGTGGATGGTATTCTACTAGTTGGTCTGATGGTGATGTCTTGAACGAGCTAGCTGGCGACCAAATTTCTAAAGCTACATCTCACACAAGTGATTCCACACTTACGCCATGATTATTTGAGTGCCTAGAATTTGCACAATTTCAATCCAACAACGGAGTATCTAGAAATACCATAACAACAGATGGCAGCTATGGTTAGCATGGATAAATAAACGATAAAATTGTTATAATTGTGAACTTCTCCACCACCGATAATTGTACCTCCTAAAGGTAGTAGTCCCAACATGGCTAGCGCTGCAATTAAAAACATTGTACTGTATCTTTTCCCAAACTCATCTGTTCTGGAAATTTGACCACAACATGCTGGTGAGATTGACAAGATTGAACCTGAGCAAACACCATAAAATGCTGCAAAGACATAAAGCGCCTTCAAGCTATACCCGAATGGTAACCAAATGGATAACGTTATAGCGGCACAACCACATAGTGTTATCATCGCTACATTATAAGCACCTAGGAATTTATCAGCGATATAGCCTGGTAAGTAACGACCCACTATACCACAAGAGTTTAAAACGGTAAGTAATAAGTATGCTGTGTTTTCACTATTCCCTCTCATTGTAACATACGAAGGGAAATAAATTGAACATATAATCAATGACGATTCAGCTAGTGCAACGGCTAATGCACAAAACACAAATTTCACCTCAAATAATAAATGATAATCGAAAATGCCCTTAATGTACGATTGATAAACTCTTTGATAAACTGGTAGCTTACTTGAAGCAGATTGAAGTCTTGCCTCATTAGTAACTCTTTCTTTTGCAAATATAATAGCAAAAACAAAGCAAAACATGCAGACAAATGATAATGATCTCATAGCCCAGGCAAAACCAGCTTTGGGATATAATGCTCTAAGCATTAATGGCATCGCAATACCACCAACAGATCCACCAACAGAGGCAATACTAACATAAGTGGCTCTTTTCTTTTTGAAATAATGTGAAACGACACTAACCAAAGGAGACATTAACATACCAGATCCAATACCAGTAACAGCACCATATGCCAAAACGAATTGATAAACCGTTTGACAATTCCCAGTTGCGAAAAGGCCACCACAAAATAATACAGATCCTAAGGACATGATCTTTCTTGATCCATGTCTATCGAAAAAAGTACCAGAAAATACACCACAACAACATTGTATAAATATATTTAATGAAAAAATCCATGAAACTGTAGATGCTGATAACGATGATAGTTGGTGAGAAGACACATAATTCTCAATAGCACCTGCAGAATTTATCAATCCAAAAACTGGGACAAGACCCATGAAAGATCCGAAAACAACTAAATATGCTTGTAATCCACCTTCTGGGAACTCTAAATCTTCATCAACCAAGGGAATATCTTCTTCGTAAAGTTCATGAGTCTGAGGTTCTGGTGATTCTTCATCATATCGAGTGAACCCTGAACCAGTGACAATGCCCGATGTAGAGCCAGGGATCTGAGAGGGATTTGTCTCAATGGTGTCAAGTTCTATTGTTTTTTCATCACCGTGGTCCGTTTTCTTTAACGCTGGTTGCGGGAATGGTATAGGATTATTCATTTGAGAAATATCTATGTGTTTAGCAGTGCGAATGATTAATAGCTAACAAAAATCAGTGTTTGATTGGAAAAGCAACTAGTTGGTTATACAATATAGAGATCTAAAAGGTCATCAGTGAAAAAAGTTCACCTCGTTTAAACCAAGAACATCTACACCTTAAGATCTGACTTTTTTTTTCACCTCCGTTGCCATCCGGCGATACCCACCAAAAGCCGTTGTGGACGTGTAGCTACACACCTTTTTAAATATTAATTTGTTTATTCGTCATATCATTATATATAGTGATCTATGTCTGCTTTGCCTTTTCATTGGTAAACTTATCAGGTTTCTCAATATCAACGCCTTTTAACGTCTGTGAAGGTGAGATCTCCTGTTTCTCAACATGAGGTGATTCAGTTTTCCCCTGTGTGACAAACCATCCACGAATCCAATTGGCATAACCGAAAGTAGGATCAATTTTCATCCATAAACTTTGTAATCTTTCCGTATCAAATCTGGATGTTAATTTATACCAACAAAAGTCTAATGTGTAATTATCATTTGAAGAGTCTGAATTTAAAAGTTTTGCCCTCATATCGATACATGGACGTGATTGCCCCACTGATTTATCCAACATTTCCACTTTGGAAACAAATTGTTCAACACTTTCCTCTGTATCACGTATTCTTGTAGATAGAATTCTAATTTCATACTCTAATCTATGACTCAGTTTTTCGATATCTTCCATTTTCAATCTAGATCTTTGATCGGATTGAGAATGTAATTCATAGGATCTATTGATAGGTTTGATCAATTGTGTTAACCTATTTGCCTCTGTTTGAGATTTTTCAACGGTATGTGTATATCCACTTTTGGCCTTCTGGAAATACTCTGTTGAGTCTTTATGTGAATGGAGTTGTTTTTTGATTGTTTTAACCTTTTGGGCAACAGTAAATGCTGCAGGGATTGTTTCCCATTTATTGATTGAATTCTCCACAAACGAAAAACTCTTGTATCTTTTCAAAATTTGTTCTGTATCACTGTTTTTACTTCTTTGAATTGGCAAATTTTCATATTCAATCTGATCCAAGTTGATATCTCTGCATATCATTGGCACTGATGTCCTACGATGTAATTCGCCTTTGAACAAATAGTCATCAGTATGACATTTGAGCTCTATTAGCTCTTTATTGCATTGGTTGTTGATTTCCAAAGATGATTGTGGTGACATGCAATTAGGAGTATCTTGATTTAACTCATTATATTTGTGTTTTGGTTTCCTTTCTGGTGTGTTTTCATCTTGTAATCTCTTTGGTAAATTTCTGATCTTATCCACCCCAGTTCTCAAACTAGAGGATTGTGCAGCTGCATCGGAAATCTTTCTTTCCTGATAATTGAACCCTTGAATATCTCTCGCATCACCTTTACCGTACCACAAATAACTGAGCCTGGCACTGCAGTGGAAATATTTCAATAGTTTATCCAAATCTAAAGTCAACACTTCTGGGGCATATTGGATAGAGCTACCTTTACCAGAGATATCTTGCACTGTGGACTTGACTACTTTTTTCAATTTGGAGATATCAGAGTTTGCGATTTTCGTTGTCACTCTGAATAATTTCTCAACAGTGATAGGATCAAGATACCATGTTCTATTCAAATTGTATTGTTTTTGAAATTTACCAACATTAACTCTGAAACTGAAATAGTTGAATGGCTCTTTTGGCAAATCTGAACCAGAAATATCCAATCTGAAATGACAACTTAGAACAAATCCAATGATTGCCGACACAGTTGTTGGTCCAAATAACCCATCTTTAGCAGTTGTTCCGTAATAGGAAGATCCGAAAAGACCCCACCAATCTTCGATCTTATCTATAGTCTTATCACATAGTAGCCCATCAACAAAATGTGGATCCAAAAGTTTGAAATCCACAAGACATATTTGAATCAATGAGACAAGTTCTTTTACCGCGTAATTGATATTTACCTTGGGGTGTGTTTTGTAAATTTGTCTGAATTTATCACCACAAGCATCTGATGGCTCAGAAAGCAACAGAGCAGATCTACCACCACAGTGCATTCTTCTCAAGTTAACATTCACTTTGAAGTATTCCCAGGTGTTTAATATAGATCCACATTGGATGGGTAGTAAATTCAAATTTGATGGGAATGCAGATAGATTCGTTATGAATAAATAGCCATTATCTGTCTTTTTAGGCTTTGCCCCGTATTCTGAAATTTCTTGAAAGAAATGTGCCACTTTAACTGTCCATTCTGATGTTTCCAGTGGAAGTTTGATCTTCCCAACTTTGATTTCATGTTCACTATCACCAGTGAATGACGTTATCACTGTATTGTATTTCCGCTCACAGGCCCATTGCTCCACAATGTATATTTCAAAGCCCTTTATCGTCACGATCTCGTAGTTGTAGTTCTTTTCACCGCCGCAAATGGAATCCAAAGCGATGATATCTGGAAATAGGTAGCACACTTCTTGGTTGTCTGTTGTGCCTTGGTTCTGTAACTCCTGCAAATTAACACTGGATTCTCCGGCCAAGGGCAGTTTCAGCGACGAAAGCGGTGTAGCCTCCTCTGTCTGTGTCATATTGGTATCAAGAAGCACTCTTATAAACTTTCGATTCCCGTTTATATAGAAGCATCTAATCATTATTTAAAATGCTCAGCGTGCTACTCTTTATCTTATTAATCTCAAATGACTTGCCTCATAGTGCGCGGACCGGAATCTGTAAACCCAAACACCACAGCCTTTTGGGATACTTGGTCTCTATAATTGTTCACATTAAAGTGCTGATCAAAGGGTTCTGGCTGAGATCTAGGAACAGACTGGAAAGAGATTCCACTAGAACAGAGGAAATAATAGCTAGATATACCGCTGCAATTGCTACACCCTCGTCAAAATGAGTCACGAAGAGGCTATTTTCCGTATGTTTGGCGCAGCTCACACTCCTTGATTTTGTACTCGTGTGAAATCAAGAGGGTGGGTTACACAGTAGGGCCCCAGTGCTCTTTAAAAGACTCAATGGTACTAACAAATCCACCAGGATCTGCGGACATGTCCTTCATACAACTCTATGTCCCTACTGAAGTGTCGAGAGACGTTGTAACAACTCTAGGAGAACTCGGAAACGTTCAGTTCAACGATCTTAACAAGGACGTTAGCGCTTTCCAAAGAAATTTTGTGTCTGAACTCAGAAGATACGACGAGGCCGAGCGTCAATTGAGATACTTGAGGTCGATCATCGAGAAGGAGCATAGCTTGCTGATAGCGCACAACCCAGTGCTAACCATTGCACAAAGCATCAGATCCAATGTTGACACTTTGGTAACAGATATCGAGACACTCGAGCAAAGGGTTGAACAATTGGATTCATCGTACGAGGATTTGAAGAAACGCGAGAATAAGCTTCTAGAAAATAGACATGTGTTGAAAAGCTCACGTAATTTCTTCGACAATGGTATTGAGAGTCAGGCTAGAATAAGTATAGACCAAGTTGATGATGCACCACTGCTGCTGGAACAGGAAAGCTTGGAGGCCGGTTATCAATTATCAAATTTGAATGATTTAGCTTTAAATTATGTCGTCGGCTCTATTCCAAGGGACAAAGTTGAAGTGTTGAACAAGATTTTATGGAGAACTCTGAGAGGTAATTTATATTTCAACCATGCACAAATAGAGGATGACATTTTAGACGCCCGTTCTTTCGAGCATGTCAAGAAAGATGTGTTTATTGTCTTCACACACGGTGAGCTCTTGATTCAAAAAGTTAGAAAAATCATCGACTCATTAGATGGTAGTGTCTACGATGTCTCATCAGATCGTGAGATATACGAGCAATCACTAAACCAGGTGAACAATCAGCTCGCCGATATAGGTCATGTGTTGAATAGCACACACCAGACTTTGCACACAGAACTTTACGTCATTGCTGATCAATTACAAGTATGGCAGGCCATCATTAGAAGAGAGAAGTTAGTATATATAACTTTAAACAAGTTTAAACCTGCAAATCGTGGTTTAATATCCGAAGGCTGGGTTCCTTCATCAGAGGTTGATGATGTTAAAAATGCATTGAGAGATGTTGAAGGTGCAGAGTCTGCAGTGCTCACAATTGTGAAGACCAATAAATCACCACCAACTTATCATCGTACAAATAAGTTCACTCAAGCATTTCAATCCATCGTGGATGCATACGGAATTGCCTCATACCAAGAAGTTAACCCAGGGCTTGCTACCATTGTTACTTTCCCATTCATGTTCGCTATCATGTTTGGTGATCTAGGACATGGTGTTATTGTCTTTTTAGCAGCTTTAACATTGGTGTTAAATGAGAAAAAATTGGCGTTGCAGAAAAAAGATGAAATTTTCGATATGGCATATAATGGTCGTTACATTATTTTACTAATGGGTATCTTCTCCATCTATACAGGGTTATTATACAATGACTTATTTTCAAAATCAATGACTCTTTTCGGATCAGGATGGAAATATCCAAATGATTTCAAAGAAAATGAAACTGTTGAAGCTGTTAAATCTGGTGTTTATATATTTGGTCTTGATTGGGCTTGGCATGGTGCTGAAAATAACTTAATTTTCACAAATTCTTACAAAATGAAACTATCGATTTTGATGGGATTCATCCATATGTCATATTCATTCATGTTTTCATTGGTTAATTATCGCCATAAACATTCAAAAGTTGATATTATTGGTAATTTTATACCAGGTTTAATCTTTATGCAATCTATTTTCGGTTATCTATCATTGACAATTGTCTACAAATGGTCTCGTGATTGGATAGCACTGAATAAACCTGCACCGGGGCTATTGAATATGCTTATCAATATGTTTTTATCACCAGGTAATGTTGATGTTGAATTATATCCATTCCAAAGCTTTGTTCAAGTGGTGTTGGTGCTAGCTGCTGCTGTCTGTGTACCATGGTTATTGCTATACAAGCCAATGACTTTGCGTCGTCAAAACAATCATGCTATTGAGGCTGGATACCACAATCTCCATGATCAATCTCATAATGATACAGTTGTTGACGCAGAGGAAGATTCTGGTGATCAGTTTTTGGTTGCAGATTTCGATGAGCCTGAGGAGTTTAACTTTGGTGATATCATGATTCATCAAGTCATTCATACAATTGAGTTCTGTTTAAACTGTGTCTCCCATACGGCTTCTTACTTGAGATTATGGGCCTTATCATTGGCACATGCTCAATTATCAAGTGTCTTGTGGTCAATGACCATTGCTAATGCCTTCTCAAATGAAAACTCAGGCTCACCAACTGCTGTTGTGAAGGTTGTTATATTGTTTGGTATGTGGTTTGTGTTGACTGTTTGTATCTTGGTGTTGATGGAAGGTACTTCTGCAATGTTACACTCTTTACGTTTGCATTGGGTTGAAGCCATGTCCAAGTTCTTCGAAGGTGAAGGCTACCCATACGAGCCATTCACTTTGAAAGATATTAGCGAGGAACCGGGTACAGCGTGATTACATAGACTCTAAAAGAATTGTATGTGAATTTATCGTAGTATGTGATGATCTGGACGGGGCACGCCGCACATTCAAAGACGCGTTTTCGCGAACACTTTGGAGAACGCGTACGTTTAGAATCTACAAGCTTAATTGTGGTAACTTGTAACTATTTGTTCTTTCAAATCAACTACCGTTAACCTCTCATAGAAAGCTAATAATGGCCGAGGTATCAGAGGCTCCCATGCATCACGAAGGTCATACGGAAACAACGCCAAATGAAGAAGGAAGAAGGACATTTGAAGTTGAGATCCCATCAGATGCTAACCAGAAAAGTTATCAAATAAAATCTTATATTGCATTGTTAAGTTCAGCTCTAGGTGGTCTTGACTATTCTTCAGATGAGAAAAACCCACCTTATAGACTGGGTGATGAAGCCTTTGGATGTTTGAAAGATATAAATAAATGGATCAAATCTTATGATATTGCTCAAAAATCTTATGAAGTTGCAGTTGCCTGCGCAGAATCTGGTTTAGTTACTAATGATCTTATTGTTATACTTTGTGACTGGGAATCAGGGACTTTGAGTAAAGACGCACCAGCTTTCATGAAGGATATGAATGATAAGATTGCCTTAACTTGTCTTGAGATATTGACACCACTCACTTCACCACCACAATTGAAAGAAGGTATGTACAAGGAACAACTTGAACATTATATAACGTTGAAGAAACATCAAGTCAACTACAAAAAACACATATTGGCTTTTAAAAATGGGAGAACTCTTAAAGCTATTGTGAGAATTGCATTACCCATTATTGCAAAGGCAAAACGTGAACGTTCTCCTAGAGAGGAAAGAATCTTATTTTTATGTATATGTTTCTTTAGAAATGTGTTGACGATTGAACCTGCAAACATTACAAAGCAAACTTCTAAAGCTTTAAAACCATCTGATATTGCTGATAATTTACCGAATGGTGTGAATATGGAAGATATTAGTCTTTCAGCATGTCTTGTTGCATTTGATAACAATTTGGTTTTCCAATTCTTACTTACAATTTGTGCCTCTTTGAATAGAGAGTTTGATGAAAGATTGTTAACTTTCCCATGTTTGGATATCATGTACACCATTACACGAGGTATTAGTGCATCAGAAACTATCGAGGCCAAAACAACCAATGTTTCAGAAAATGCAACCAGTGGCCCGTCCCGTGGTATATCGACACCTATTCAAACAATTGGTGGGAACTCAGGACTTTCAGCATTATTAACAGAGGAGAAACAAAGAGAATCTAAAACGGTAAACAATACAGCCTCGAGACATGGAAGATTTGGTACTACGGTTTCATTACAAACAAAAGATCAAGGTAGACTTATAATATCAGGTCAAAAGGGATTGATTGAGAATCAAAACACCATATCTGCATTTGACAGTCGAAAGCAATGGCATAAGGCACAGCCTTTCAAATATGACTCAGATGAACATGTTATTTTCACAAAAAAATTTCTATCAGGGTATGCTAGAAAAGCATTAAATAAATTCGCCAATGATTTTTTAGATGGTGCTTTTAATACATTGATTAAAACCACAACAAGAGAACTTACATCTGAATCTAATAGATATGTTATCGAAGTACCTGAGACTAAAATTCATTATATGCTTGTTTTATCGTGGTTTTTCGAAGCTGAACGTGCTAGAAACGGGTTGAAAACTGAAGGTGTGGATTATGGACTTATTACGGCTGGGTTAAGTGAAGATGTATTTATCTTATTATTAAAACTACTTGATGAAGCACATAATGAAAAAGATTGGTCCAAGGCACACGCAGCATTGATTACTTTTAAAGAGATTATTTCCACTACAAACCACATGGGATTATCACCAAATGAAGATGACAAGGATATTGCATTAAATATAAAAGAGAGATTATTCCATAAGCCTGAAGTATTGGAATCCATTTCCAAATTACCTAGAATTGCGTATAAACATTCACCAAGTTTTGTAAATAATTGTGTTGCATTGGTTAATGTTGTTATGAAGACATTAGAAGAATTTTCCAAACAAGATATTGTTCTTTATATTAAATCCAATCGTAAAAGTCGGAAAAGGAAAAATCATACAGATGAACAATTGGCTATTGATGATATTGAAGGTAGTGACGAGGAAACAGTTGAACGTGTGGGTAAACAAATTTCCAAAGAGCGACAATTTAATTTTAACAAGTATCAACAACAATTCATAAATTCTGATACAATTGATACTTATATGTCATATTTGGAAAGATTTCAAGATTTAAAAGAGAAGGAGATTAAAGTTGCTTTACAATTTTTGCATAGAGTTTTCGTTACGCAGAAAAATCATACGATTTTATTTCGTCTTGATTTTATGCTTTTACTTCATACATTACTTGCAAAAGATGGATTACCTAGAAAAGCTAATATTCGGAAACATGTTTCACAATTTTTAAGTTATTTTATGAAGAAGTTAAAGAAAAGTTTAGATACGACTCCAAGTTTATACATTGAACTCTTGTTCTCTAAATCATTAGCTCCAAAGGCAATTAAACATTTCATGGAATTTGGTGAACTTTATGTTGAACAGAAAACTATCAAGAGAGTTACGAAATATGCAATTATCAAGGGTCAAGATTCATTAGAGATGGAGAGAAGAGTAGCTATAATCGTGGCTGCTTTATTAGATGACGATATGAGGAATTATGTTGAATGGCTTGCTGGAGAATTTCAAAAAATTTTAACCGATAGGATACAACAAGAGCAAATTAATAGGGAACAATCCCCAGATGAAGAAATTGTTCATAAAGATTATAAAATTTCATCACAAAACACTCAATTTACCAATTCCATAATCAGCAATCCCAAGATTAGATATTTATTAGATCTTGCTGATTTTGACTTACCATCACAATCAGATGAAGATTGTATATTTAAAGGACATTCAGATCAATCAAGACTTGCCAATACAGGGACATATATATCGATGTATTTGATGCAACCTGTTGAATTTGAAGATAATAAGAGTGCAAATGATTATATTAAAGTTAAAAGAATTGGTAGTGGGTACGATGATCAATTTAGTGATGTTGATTATGGATATTCAGATGATGAAGTTGCATTTGAAGTTCAAGGTACTAGGAAAGATGAAGGTTATAACGATGATATATTGGATAATCTTGAAGATAAGATTAATTCTAATGAAGATGGCTCTTTACAGAAAGGTGTTGCTAAATCGAAGAATAAACCTGTGAGATCTAGAAGAATAAGGGATGATTCAGGATCAGATTCAGAATTGGATAGACCCAAGAGAGTTAAGAAAAAAAGAAGAAATCGTGGGATTGCATTACCGTATAATGATGATTTGGATAAAGATGAACCTAAACGTAAGGCCCAAATTAAGAGTCATGATTATATTTCATCAAAATATGTTGGAGATTCAGCAGATGAAAGTGATGATGAAGATTTTTTTGCTCGTGAACAAAGATTGAGAAATATTTTGTTAAAGAATAATGGTACATTGGGTCCTGAACAATTGAAAGAGTTTTTAGATAATACATTAAAGATGGATCCTTCTAGTGTGAGAATGGAGCCTCAAGATTCACCATTAGAGAAGAGTAAAGAGGTGATTAGTGAATCTGAATCTGAATCTGGAAATGAAAGTGAAAGTGAAGTGGAGAATAAAGTACAGGATAAAAGTCCCGTTCAGTTATTCAATGAGGATCCATCCGATGATACACAGGAAAACATAACTATAGTTATTGAAGATGATAATGATTCTGATGATATGGATATGTTATGGGATGATGTTAAACAAGAAGATGAAGAGATTATTGCTCCAGTAAATAAATCTCGATCCAATAAGGTAATTTTGGATGATGATGAAGAATGAAATGGGTTTAATATTATAGTATACAATTATAAAGAACAATGAGATACGTTCTTTTCAGTGATTGCAGCAATGATTGTCTGAGTTGATGAAATAAACATCACTGTAAATCCAAATGCAATTGTAGATAAACATGGTAATTTAGCCCAAATTGATTTTGATTTACCAGTCATTTGTAAATTACACATTGGTGGTATGATATATGCCATTGCTGAAGCTGTTGAAGCACCAATTAATTCAAAAAGTGCACCTAGATTACAAGTTGTTAATGAAACACCCATTGTAATAATCACTAATACCAGTGTATATATGAAATGTGATTTATATGATAATTCTGGGGTCTCTGATGTATTTATAAAATAAAGATCTTTTAGCACATCTCGTAGCACAAATATCTCCAATGGGTATGTTGTAAGCATGTTAAAACCAAAGCAAAATCTAGCAATATTCACCACAGTATCATCACCTGGGAAATTATTTAGGATATTACCCCTTGTTGCATTTTTAAACACACCAAACCCACCAAATCCAATCAATGCCAGTGCTAATAGTGAGACAAGACAACTCATATGAGTTAAGAGACTGAATCTGTTTAAGCTTGGTTTTTTCAAAGAGTGGAAGATGTATGCTGTATTGTGATGACAAACCAGGGCAAATGAAATGACACTGACACCTTGGAAAAACCTTGGTCTTATCAGGACATATTCTAAACTCATTGAGCCCTTTAGCTCTTGCGGTAACATTGGTCCACGAACCAGCACCACTGTTATAATTATAACCATACTAACCAAAGCCAACGCACTGGCCTTTGCCAGTTTAGAGATGTCCTTGCTCAGCGATAATGGGAAAGATATCAGCGCAGTGACCAACACGATAATTGTATTTCTTGCAAATAGAAAGCTCAATATTTTACTATTGACATAACCAGGAAACAAGGCTCTCAAGACGTGCGGGAACGTGTCACCAACAATGATACAAAACCCAATGCTCCCACCTAGGGCAAATAGACCTTGAGCAGCGATGATAGCTATCTTGCCCCATTTCCCAAAACAGTGCTCGACCGTGTCCTGGTATCCATTTTGTCCCGATAGCTTCATGTTGATCACAATAAGTCTCAGTGTAAAATCAACTAGTACAGTGAGCAGCACCAATGCCAACACACCTCCCACGATACCGGTGTTGGTGATGGCAAAGGGCACACCAATGGCACCTGCTCCCAATATGGAGTTGGCCATGTTCATGAAGGCCATCTTGAGGTTGGAGGTGTTGAGCTGCGGCAGGGAAAAGGACTCAAGGTCCTCGATGGAGTCTGGCACTTGATCGAGTTGATCGAGTCGATCGAGCTCCAGGGAGTCCTCTTGTGCTTGCTGTGGCAGAGTAGCGTAGGTGGCCATTCTATGGCTTTCGAGCTTGTGGTTGTCTACATGTATTTTTCATTCCGAGTTTTCAACAATATCGAATAATAAATTTACATCCTATCTAGCGTTCTCTCGTAGATCTTGCTGAGCTCGTAGTGGAAGCCCTCAACGGATCTTTGCTCAAAACACTCCACCAGGGCAAACCTTGCCCTTTCAGCCAGCGCACTGAGCCTGACTTTGGCTGTTCCTCCAAGACGCTCTCCACCGGGTACTCTCCCGTCAATGAGCCTGGAAAACTTGACATCTAGGCTTTCAAACAGTTTGAGTAGACTGTGTGGTGATTCCTGTGTGAATTGGAGTTTCCCCATGTAGTCCAAAAGATCACCAGCTATACGTATCAGGTAATCAGATTGACCAAACGTTGTTGATGGTAGTTGTTGGTATTGTTCCCTTGTGTGGTTCATATCCTGTGCAGCATCGATAGACAGCCATAAGAACACTATGAGTCTTTTCAAGTCCACTAATAGCTCATCGATAGAAGTATACCCTAGATCACTCAGTCCAAATGATTGGACAAACCTTCTTTGGACGTGTAATAATTGTTCATCCATATAGTTGATGAACCGGGACTGCTGTGATAATGAGAGTCTTCTTGTACTAGGCTCACCAGCTGATGGGACCGTCACTGGCGAGGGAACAACAGCTGGCAAGAAATCTTCAATCCTATCACCAACATGTTCGTTGAGCCTGGTCCCCACTGGCTCATCTTGTGTCTCCAGCTCTGGATTCAGATCCAGCAAGTCCAGCTCGCTGTCTGGCAGTTGGTTCTCTGGAAGCATTGGCAGCTCCTGGTCTGCCTCTGGATGCACTGGGCTCCTAGGAGCATCGTGATAGTCAGCTTCTGGCATTGTTTCTAGGATGGGCTTGTAAATAAATATAATGATTTGATTATCCCTGGCGCGAGAAAAGTTTATCAAATAAATATTTCACCAATATAACAACAAGTATATACAAAATCAATCGAATCAATGGTCTCGCTGCTAACGGTGCCAACACCGGTTAAGGAGCTATTCGATAGCTTCCCATTGAGGCAATACCCAGCAGTCAAACAGCTCACACCGGCAACAAAGAAGGAGATCCAGAGAAGAAATTTCAGCTACTCAAAGTCCACAATCGATGACAAGCCAAACAAGTCTGTGAGCTTTAAATTGGGCACTTTTAACTTATTTATCACAGAGGACAACACCGTACTGGCAACAGACCCATTGTGTCTCACTGCAGAACTCTCATTATCCATAAAGAACAAGATCAAGTTACCCAAAATCAACAACGACAAGAGTGATGAGAATAGAAACTCGTTATTCTTATTATCTCATCATGCTAATTCACAGGGGTTTTTACCATTATATATCGAAGAGGACTATAAGAGGAAATCTCAAAGACTAGTGAAGGATAGTCAAAGCATTGATGAAACATTACTGGCACAAGTTGAATCATCAACGGAATTAATGTTGATTACATTAATTGATAATGTTGTGTATGATTTTTGGATAAACAGTGTGCTTTTTGACTTCTCCAGAGATGTACAATGTCAAATCTTTTTATTTACACAATCACCACAACAAGATTGTGTTAATTCCTGGGGGTTGGATCATTTATTATCACAATTATTAAATCGTAATGGATTCGATCTAAGAAACCCAGCAATCACAAAGGCGTTTCAATTAGACCCTTATTCTACATTGACC
Source organism: Hansenula lynferdii (assembly GCA_030582155.1). Classification (NCBI taxonomy): domain Eukaryota; kingdom Fungi; phylum Ascomycota; class Saccharomycetes; order Phaffomycetales; family Wickerhamomycetaceae; genus Hansenula; species Hansenula lynferdii. The sequence continues at coordinate 11,893 of JAKTWT010000197.1, read as the reverse complement.
AAGAGACTACCAAAACACCATAGAGCAGTGGATTTTGAGAAAATTAGAAGCTCTACAGAGTTCAGCCATGCATTAAAGAATTTGAATAGTATATTGGTGGGGAAAGGTACAACATTCTTTAACGGTGATAAACCTGGGTTATTAGATGTGAAATTGAGTAGTTACATTACATTGATCCAAAAATTTGGTTCAGGTACAACGATCTTGAAAGAGATTAAACAGTATCCTAAATTGGTTCAACATTCTAGAGGGGTATTAAGCTATTGTTCTTAATGCACAACCATGTGATTATTCCCTGTAGAAAGATAGAGTCTTTGTCCACCTTGTAACAACATGAAACCACCTTCCAATTTAAACAAAATCTCGTTTAATGGAAAAGTGCTAATTCTCGAATTTATTTGTTTGGGTTTGACAATTTGTCGCCCCAAAAAATACCGGTAAAATTAAATGTTTCAAAAAACAATATGAAACATACTTAAAACAATCAGATTTCCCTGTTCTCAAAACTATCAAAACTACAAACTACAGACAACGAACCAATCTACAAACCATTCACTGATACACATCAAACCATTAACAAGGGAAGCACAATATATCCACTACATTGAGTTTCAGAGTTGAAATATCTTCAATTATCCCCTTTTCCCATTACAATCCGCTTAATATCTTGGGGATTGTATACAAAATTGCAACAAAAGTGCATCACTTAGGACCATCACTACATAACTAGTCTGCTCTCACTCATTACATTCACATATTTACATTCGTTTTAGTCCCTTACAATACTGTTACAACTACAATACATACACTCGAAAAACATGAGTAATTTAAAAGCAACTGGAAGTACAGAAACCATTCTGGCAGATAATCAAACAGAAGTTTCACCACAACAAGTTGAAGAAAATTTAAGGCTTATAGAAGATTTAAAATTCTTCTTAGCTACAGCTCCTGCAAATTGGCAAAAAAATCAAATTATTAGAAGATATTATTTAAATCATGATGAAGGATTTGTATCTTGTGTCTTTTGGAATAATTTATATTTCATCACTGGGACTGATATAGTTCGTTGTGTTGTTTATAGATTTGAACAATTTGGTAGAGAAATTATTGATAGGAAAAAATTTGAAGAAGGTATATTTTCAGATCTTCGAAGTTTAAAATGTGGATCTGATGCAGTTTTAGAAGCATCAAAATCTTCATTCTTGGAATTTTTATACAAAAATTCATGTTTAAGAACTCAAAAAAAGCAAAAAGTGTTTTTTTGGTTTAGTGTTCCACATGATAAATTATTTGCAGATGCATTAGAAAGAGATTTGAAAAAAGAGAGTTTATCCCAATTGGGGACAACAAAATCTAAAACTGAACCTTCTTTATCATTCGAATATGATGATTCTAAACCATTATATGAACAATTGGTTGATCATTTGGATTTGAAAAGGAAATTATATGCCTCGTCTGAAGTATCATCTATAAATGAAGAATTATTACCAAGTGAACCTCAATTAGATTCATCTCAGGCTACAGAAGTGGAACCACAAACTTTTTTAATTAAAGAAGAAGAAGAAAATCAATTCAATGTGATACGAGATGAAGATGATTTCCCATTAGATTATTTCCCCATCCATGAAAGTAATGAACCAATGATGATTGATCCTTCAATTTTTATGAATCCTCCAGAATCTTATCATGATCAATATTTAATCGATCAAACATATGCTAAAACACCATATAATGAAGTGAATTTTGAAAATGATGAACAAGATGAACAACCATTTGTACCCGTTTCAGCTTCAAGACCTGGTGCTATATATCCCCCACCAATGGCTCCTCAATTTTATGGTCCCATGGGTGGAAATGGTATTCCACCTGGTTTCCCAATCCAACCATATCAAATGACAAATGGTCAATATTATGATCAACAAGAAGATGAATACGAAGATGAATATGGTCCTTTTATAGATCCAAATTCTCAAGAATATCCACAATTCTCACAACAACAACAGCAATATGGTGGTGGAGTATATCCAGGTTATTATTATCCTGGTTCACAGATTCAAGGTACATACATGTCCAAGATCCCATCTGCTATCGCAGCAGCTGCTGCGGCAGCTGCTTATGCTCAACAACAAATGTATAACCCACAATTTGCACAACATCATTATTATCCAAGTCTAGTGAGTGATATGCATGACGAAGGTGATGATGAATTATATGACAATTTTACCAATAGACCACAGATGTCTCCTTTTAATAGAGGATTCCCATCATTTCAAGCAGCTGCACCTGCCCCTCCAACTTCAGCTTCAAGACTAAGGCATCAGATAAATGCTAGAGGTCCAACAAGAGGTCGTGTTTCCAAACCTCAAAGAAATAATGCACCAGGTGTACATTTTAGTCAGGCTGGATTACATAGAGTAGAAGCGGAATTGGGTAAAAAATCAGGATCATCATCAATAACACATGATAATAACAAAGCTTCAAGTTCAAGAAATTTAGAAAATGAAGATGAAGTTGAATATAATTCATTACCTACTCCGGAATCTACTGCACCTGATCCATGGCATTATAATACAAGTCATGTAAGTACAGGGAGTAGTAGTAAAAATGATAATAATACAGTATCTACTAGTATCAAGAAGGAAGAAAAACAAGCGGAAGATAATGAAAATGCAGGACTTAATGACTTCCTAGAGGATAAGATTTATGATGATAAACATGAATAATGTATAATTTAAAGGACCCACCTTGATTTTATTAAATCCCGTAGAGATGCACGTTATTACCCAATACGGAAGTCAAGCTCCTTTTTTTATGGGGCACTTCCGGTGTCCGACCGGAACTCAAGAGTCAAACGATCGAAACAACAACAAATCCACACAACTCTAGAACTTTTTAGGATTTAGAAGCGCTCAACAATTTATATACAGAAACAAGTGATAATAATAACAGGATAGTTTGAATTAGTATTGGATATTTCATAAGGAAATTTACACAAAAGACTCAATCAATCACACAAGGTTCCTTAAATCTAGCGGATTGGTATTAGTGTATCTTTTGGTTTTTGGAATCCGATACCGTTTGATCGAAAAAGGAGGTTGAAACGGTTAAACCTCAACATTTAACGGTTTAAACTTGACAAGTTGTTCACCACTTTTAAAGATCATTTGTTGTTTAATACTATTTCTGATCTGAATATTTGTGAGACTTGTTCAATCCTTGTTTTACACCAGGATTAGTTTTAATCGCTGGAGATTGCATCATTTGTTACATCACACATATCGATATTGGGTGTCAGTACTATTCATTAGAAATTGTTCAGATCCCTTACCTTATCACACTACTACTACAACTTTCCAATTATTAAATACAACTACAAAAAAAAAATCACACCAATACAATCAAATTATTTGACTCATACAAACATTAAGGGGTATCCCTAGTTCCATACAACACAAGCATAATTAGATGATTTATTAAAATAAACATAAGGAATAATAACAATATAACTCATAACACATACATATAGTTCCATATCATTGCTCAACTTTTTGCATAACATTGGTCAATTGATCTTAAGACTTTACAAGTTTCTCATTTCGTTTCATATCTGACCCATAAATCATTTTTTTGATCGATAGCATAAACAATACAACACAACACATCAACTATCAAATATGGCCTCATCATATGAGATATATAAAGAAGGCGGATTGCTAAATAATCGTTATCAAAAGATCGAAGATATAAGTGAAGGTGCATTCGGTCTTGTGTCTTTAGCCAAGGATACAAAAAAATCCAAATTAGTCGCTGTTAAATACATTTTTAAAGAGGATCAATTCAACGAAGATGATTCACCACGGAAATCTAAAGTTACTACTCGTAAACATGGAGATAAATCTACAAAGACAATAGTTTCTAAAAGACTAACAGAGGGAATTTGTGAAGAGGCAATTTATGAAATTACAATCCAAGAACAAATTGGGTTTCATCCATATATTATCTCATTACTTGATTATTTCGATTCTTTCATCATTTTAGAATATTGTGCTCGTGGTGATCTTTATGAGGCAATCAAGGCAGATGCTGGACCAACTTCAAATAATGATATCATCAATGTTGTTTTACAATTGATTGAAGCTATACAATTTGTTCATTCAAAGGGCATTTATCATCGTGATATCAAACCGGAAAATATCTTGATTTCGGATGATTGGTCAATAAGATTGACTGATTGGGGGTTAGCTTCAACTACTAAGTATTGTAATGATTTTGGTGTTGGTAGTGAACGTTATATGGCTCCAGAATTATTCGATGAACAAAATATTGAAGTTTATGATGCTTCAAAAGTTGATATTTGGTCAATTGGAATTTGTATTTTGAATATAGTTTTCCATAAAAATCCATTTGGTTCTGCAACACATAATGATAAATCTTTTAGTCATTTTGCAAGAAATCGTGAAGCATTGTTTGATATTTTCTCTACAATGTCTACAGACTTATTCACTGCCTTACGCTATTCTTTAACATTGGATCCGGAAAATCGTGAATTGGATAAATTGAAAGTTGAATTACAAAACATTCGCTCATTGACTATTGATGATGATTTGATGTCTTATAGTGAAGAATTACAAAACAATAGCTACCTTGGTACCGAACCTATCAAGATTAAAAATAATGCCGTGGGTAGAAAGGCATTGGGTATTCCAACACCAAGTACTCATATCAACAACCATTTCATGAACTATAAGCAAGAACGTTTTAATCGTAAGGATTTCTTCACACCTCCATCGGTTTCAGCATTGTATCTGGAAAGATATGAGAAGAATAGAAAGGCCAACAATGGGCACCCACTTGTATCACATAGAAATAATGCGTTCAACAAGGTGAAAGATCCTCATCATTTGATTCCACCACCAGCTTCACCTGTTCAAAGGAGACCAAGAAAATCTTCTAGTTCATCAACTGGTAAATATGTTCCACCAAATCTAAGATCTCCAAACATTTATAAATCTCCATTACAGACATCTGTTGTTGTGGATAATCATGATATTGATGACGACTTATTTGTCTTGGAAGAGGCTGACTCACCAAATTCAACATTTGAAGAAGATGAAATGGCTACTCGTGGTATCGATGATGCTATTGCCAGTATGGATTTAAATGATAACTATTCAAGTGATGGCTCTTCGGTCCCATCTCTGTTATCACCAATGCCAATATATACCAACAGAAACATGGGTTCATCTTCCACAATCCATAACAGAGGTTCCAAAGATCGCGGGAAAGTTGATAAATTATCAAATACTACACTGGTTGGTAGTTCGAACTCATCTTCTCAGGGTGAGAAGAAATATGTTCCACCTCATCACCGTGCTGATTACCCAAACTGGAAATCCACTCATAAAAAGGCTGATAGTTTCCATCATCAAAACACCAACAGAATTCGTTTCAATTTTGGTAATGGACGTAATGGTCTAGTTTCAACATCGGTCCCCACTAGTGATAAGAGTGACTGGTTCCCACAAGGTTCCAAGATTGAAGATTTTGATGAAGACGTTATTGATGATGATTTTGAAAAATCAGAAATTTATCATCGTTATGCAGGTAGAGTCGCTGAAAGAACCTATAATGTCTCATCATCATCATCGAATAATTCAAGATTCGATAAACATAGAACTGTTCGTGAATCTACTCGTGAAATCCCCGCAACTCTGGTTGCTGAGTAGGCACTAAGCAGTTCATAAATATTTTATGAATTTATGCGGTTTTTGGTTTTTATATTGTTTTCTTTTGGTTTTACAAATTTCAGGTCCACGAGAGCTTATTAAATGAAGGATCTTATTATAACTCAGATATTGTGATGTTTTACAATTATGAGATCTTATATGTACTCGAATTATTTTTTTATTATATATACGCTCAATGTCGATGTGTCTGATGGTTCAAAGAAGGAATTGTAGTGATGCCGAAACTCATTTTAAAAAAACCGCTTTCAAAAAAAAGGCAGCAAGAACTAAAACGACAGCAAACTTCCCATAGTTTTGTTCACCATCTTTTTTTTCAATGTTGATAACATTTGTACTGAATTGATTGATAATGGAGCTGTTAACAGCATGTGCATGTGCACCCGTGATGACAACTTCTTCCTCTTCTTCTTTATGATTAATCAAATATAACAAGTCATCTTCAATTTCATCTGTCACTGCGCTTTGCACATTACCGAAAAAGTTCGTAATCAGCACATCACTTGCATTTCTCTTGTATAAGTCAGTTCTAACACCCGCGTGTGAGTGTATCTTATCTGGGTGATAATAATCAAATAAATCTTGTAGTGTCAATGTAGAGTTTTTAGCAATAGCTTCTGAGAACTCCAAGTTGAAATAAGTGAATCTATCAATCACAGCAACACCAATTTCGACATCACTATGGTGGGAATATGAACTTTCTTCTATTTCTGATGAACCACATGCAAGAATGTTTGGAGAGTAAAATTTATTGTACATTGTATTTGCTTGACATGTATCAATCATGAAAAAAATTTCATTATATCTTTTTTTTTCATGCATTTGTTCAAAAGCATCAGCAAGATCCCATGAACTAATCTCTTCAGCGTCTTGAAATTTCAAAAATTCATTACCACCATGACCTGTCATGTATATGAAAATATTGGAGTTTTCGTCGGTAAGTAATCTCTTGGAGCGTGGATGATCTGGACCCCATCTATCAGTTAACAATCTGATGAAATTTTCAACTGTAACTTCGTTACCTCTATAATCAACTTCGATACTTTCACCGTATAGATCAATAGCTCTATCTTGGTTATTAAACACAGAACCAGGAAATAAATTTCTCGAATTACAGGCAACATCATCACTCAACATTAAGATGATTTGCGAATCCGGTATACCTAGTCTCTTGACAGTTCTGTACATGCTCAAGACGTTGGCCATATGTCTATAGTTGAACCAGAATCTTGATGTTGACACCAACACGGCCCAGTTGTTGGTGTGACGTGATGTGGATTCATCTGACTCCCCTTCTAAAGCAAGAACTGGTGATAGTAACAAAAGACCCAGTATGGTCCTTATGACTCCTGAAACTGAGACTAGCATCTTTTAAAGGGTAGGGCTGGAGTCTAAATAGTGGATGATCTGATGTTTTCTTTCGATTAGCGTATACGTCTAGTGATTTGAAATGTTTACAAATATTGGTTCTCGGTCAGAAAGAATTCGCGGAATATGAAGTATCTTTATAGCTGCGCTTTTGAACGTCATGGGTATCTATTCTTAGTTCGGGTTAGTTTGTGCTTTTGATTGGGAGAAGCTTACAAATGAAGCTAAATTTCTTTGAAATACCATTATTATCTCACTCTTGTCTTCCAGTTGGAGGTGATTTCCCTATGGAAACCTAGAACTCATATACTCAGGGCTTCCTAACCACTCATCGTAATTTGGGATACATCACATTATAGAATCCAATAAATATTTATCTTTACATGCCCACTTTCAAGGTCGAAAGTCAATATCTACCAGCTTGAGTGTCATGAATAGAGTATAGAAAAATGATGTCTTCTAGCCTCTTATCTTTTTTGGCTGTCAAGAATTCTTCACTAACGATATTTTCACGATTTGCCATACGAAGATCCATACCGTTCATATCTACAAGATTTTACACAACGGAAAAGCCAAAGATTCAACTTAGAGACTATCAAAAGAGATGCATAGAATCATGTTTAGAAGCTTTAGAAGCCAATAAAAGAAGAATTGGCGTCAGTCTTCCCACAGGTGGTGGTAAAACAGTTGTCTTTACAAATTTGATAAGTCAAGTTAAACCTATAAATGGCCATGGAAACAAGACTTTGATTTTGGCACACAGAAAGGAATTAGTGGAGCAAGCTGCAAAGACTTGTAAGTCTATGAACCCTGAGTTGCGCGTTGAGATAGAAATGGCTACAAAAAAGGCTTCCGAAAATGCTGATGTCATTGTTGCCTCTGTTCCCACATTGGCTAGAGGTAGAGTGGAAAAGTTTGATCCAAAGGAGTTCAAGCTACTTATCATAGATGAAGCACATCATGCTGCTGCTGATTCATACCAGAAGATCTGCGAACATTTTGGTGCCAATGGACCAAATTCAAACGTGGGTATTATTGGATTTTCTGCTACGCTACAGCGTGATGATACTAGACATTTATCAGATGTTTTCGATGATATTGTATTCCATATGAGCACAGATGAAATGGTTTTGAACAAACATCTTTGTGATGCCAAATTCACCACTGTTAAGTTAGAAAATGCAGATCTTGGTAAACTTGGAAAGGGTAAGGCAGAATTTGTTATTTCAAAACTTTCCAGAGCTGTTAACACTACACAGAATAATGAGCTTATCCTTAGAACATATCTGCATTTTGCGGAAACTATGAAATTAAAATCAACATTGGTGTTTGGTGTTGATATTCAGCACATCAAAGATATGTCAGATCTTTTTACTAAACGCGGTGTCAGTGCAATACATGTATCATCTGAGACCAAACCTGATTTACGTGATCAAGCAGTGAATCTGTTCAAAGAGGGGAAAATATCTGTCATGTTCAATTGTGGTATTTTCACAGAAGGTACCGATATACCAAATATTGATTGTGTTCTGCTTGTCCGACCAACAAAGTCCAAAAATCTATTGGTCCAAATGATAGGGAGAGGTTTGCGATTGCACAAATCAAAGGAATTTTGTCATATTGTAGATTTTGTTGGTATGAATAATTCATCTGTTGTTTCGGTGCCTTGTCTTCGTGGGTTACCTAGTAATGAGGAGTTGAATGGTCTAACTATAGAAGAGATGGAGGAGAAAAAACTACAGAACGAACAGCGCAAAAAAGAAAGGGAGGAACAGAAAAAACTAGATGCTGAACAAGAAGCTATTGACAAAGAGAAATTCTTCACTGAGGGACTACGACCAGGAATTGAGAGATCCAAATTTAATGAGTCTGCTTTTGATTTTACTGGTTTAACATTCAAAACTTATGAGGGATTCGAACAATTCTTATATGGGGGTAGTAAGGAAAAAGAAGGTGATCTCTACTATATAAAGGCTTCGATTTACCCTTGGGTACGTATTGGAAACAACGCTTGGATCATGAACTATCCACAAATGGAGCGTGGTGGCGGGGATGCACATGTTAAGTTACAAAGACATACAAGAGGTCTTACAAAGGAATTCGCCGAAAGTGTCAATGCCACATCCATATATCGAAATCAAGCAAGCTTCTCCAAATTGCTTGAAGGAAAAGAACAAGTATATACTTTATCATTTCACAGAAAGAATCCGGGTTTTGGCTCTCATTATTTGCAGAGGAAGTACTTCAGTAAGCTTCTAACTCCTGTTTCCAATGATATTAGAAATCCATTGAGTACAATTGATAGAATGATGAAAGAAAGCTTTAGAGGACGGGATGTTACAAAATTTGCTCCAAAACGCTATAAGGAACCAACACCTAAACAGCTTCAATTTGTCTTGTCTGTGGTGAGAAATCGTTTAATTGGCAAGGAAAAACGTAGAATGTGGGAGATTTATAACGAAGTGGGGTCATTAACGTATGGTGAATGTTCTGATTTTATTACTGGCTTTGTTGTATCTGGAAAAGGATTTGCCGAACAGATGCTGATTAGACTTGAGGGAAGGGCTGAAAGAAACAATAAAGACAATCCAAATAGAACGCTAACAAATCTCACAAAAATGTTTCCAAAAGGCGAACCAAAACTCTCAACTTCAACTTCTGGCGCTTCAAGTGATAAACAATTTGACGAAGCAGCTGCAGCTGCCAGAGGTTCAGCTCGACCACCTGCAAAAAGACACTTTACTCAGTTCAGAAAAGCTAAAAGCAAGAAAATAATTCGTAATGATGAGTTTCAGGAACCAACGATAATCTGAAACCTTCTATATATATACTAGTTTATGAAATGGAATGATTTTTAATCCCATACATTGGTCGTTGGTTTACCCCTACGTATAAATTAGAAACTATTGAATGGCATTTTTGACGTGGTAATTCATATAAGTGCAAGGATCTAGATGCCTTTATTATTTAACAATTAATGTTATAGAAATAGAGATGTGCGTGGAAAGTTAAATGTTGTGTAATAATAAATAATGAATCTAATGGAAATAAATTATAATTGATTCTCAAAAAGAACAGAAACACCCCGTTCGGGAAAATTTCCGAGTTCAACCCGCGAAATCTACGCGGTTTTCAGGTAGCGAGCGATGTTGACAGCATCAACAAACCAAGCACAACAAGAGAGATCCAATAATCAGTAAAACGAGGTCCTTCAGGAGATACTAAGGCTGCATAACTAGTTTCAGGATTTTTGTGGAGTCACCGATAGGAACAGTGCTGTTTTCCAATAGCAAATTTCGCCACCAAAATGTCATTGGCAACAGATCAACAACCCACAAAACCATCCACACTTAGAGGCCACATAGCTATCGATCCAATAACTGTTGTTATCAAAGAATGTCTACTGATATCATCCTCCATGAGGAAGACTTCCAAGTACTCTCAATCAGGAGTAGCTGCAATTTTGGGGAGTAGTACTGGTGAGTTGTTCAACGATGATAATGAGCCGAATAGATATGGTCTGGGTGGGAACTCAAATGGAAGCAACACCAACACAGTGAACGATCCATTGTTATCAGGATTCATTCAATTAAGGTTGATGCTAAATAATGTTCAGAACTTACACGATATCGACTCATTGACACTGCTCCAGCCGTTTTTATTAGTTATCAAGTCTAGCTCCACCACGGGTGCTATAACGTCATTGGCATTGGACTCACTGTCGAAATTCTTCAACTTCAAAATCATCTCATCGCAATCCAAGAACCTTGTCTTTACTTTGACACATATAATAAGCTCATTGACGCATTGCCGATTTGAAGCATCCGAGCAGTCGACTGATGATGCTGTTTTACTTAAAGTGTTGAATTTATTGGAGACTATTATCAACTCCGACTTGGGTGATTTACTTTCCGACGATGTGATCTATGAGGTAGTACAGACATCGCTTTCACTGGCGTGTAACAAGAGGAGAAGCGAAGTACTAAGAAAAGCTGCTGAATTATCAATGTACAGTGTCACCATCAAGATCTTTGGAAAATTAGACACTATTGAAGCCGAGGAACATCATCACATTGTCGAGGAGACACAAGACTACACCAAGAACCAATTATCAGAATCTATTGGGCCAAATGATGATGTTGGTCTTTCAAAGAAATCATTCGAAGTCACTAATGAAGCCAATAAACCATTTGGACTAGTTGCAATTAAACAATTCTTGGGTATCTTGATTTCAATGATTGCACCAGAGAATCAGTTCAAACACACCGAATCTACAAAAGTTTTTGCTTTTTCATTGATTTCAACAGCTGTTGAGCTGACTGCTGATCGATTCGCTTCGTTCCCTAGTTTGTTAAATTTGGTGGCGGATCCAGTCTTCAAACATACACTACACGTGATACAGAACGTCAACTCGCTTCCAGTGCTTCAAGCTGCCCTTCAACTATTCACTACAATGGCACTTACATTAGGTGATCATCTCCAACCACAAATAGAGCTCACGCTAATCACCATTTTTAATGCTATTTTACCTCAAGATGACTCAAAAAAGAAACCCGCTGCAAGTGGTAAATCAACACCTGTTGAATTGAATCAAAAATCTCTTTCTGCCAAGGAGCTACTCGTCGAAGAGATTTCAATTCTATGGACAAGATCACCATCGTTCTTTGTCAGTCTATTTGTCAACTATGACTGTAACTTCCATAGAAGTGACCTTACTGTTAAGTTTATTGAATTCTTATCACAGCTTTCGCTTCCAGAAAGCGCTGATTATACCTCAGTGA
>JAKTWT010000196.1:0-29926 GCA_030582155.1 Hansenula lynferdii | reverse complement strand
CATTTCCCCATTGGTTACGAAATTAGTGCAATGTTTTTCGTTATTGGTATAATGTTTGCATGGACATTTTGGTTTGTTGTTAAGAGACATAATGCTGAAAGAGATGCAAGAGAAGGACAAAATGAGAAGGTTAGTGGTTCATCTTTGGTTACAGTGTGATGTATTATAGAGTACTAGACTTGCAATCGTTTATAGTGTAGTCCCCAGTCCCAGGTCTAGACCCACCACGAGACCCGGGCGCGCGTGACCCCTAGTCCCGGGACTCCAAATCTCCACAATATGCCCAAATTTTCTTGATAATAAACAACAATTTAATCTCTCGGACTTCTAAAGATATCGCTTATCCTCCACAATGGCTGTGGAACAAGATGAGTGAAATCGCTAAAGGAGAATTTGGTGGTCTTTATAGCTGCAAGACCTGTGGGAAGTCATACTCACGCAAGGACTTCCTCACGAGACACGAGCTCAACCACAAGAACATACGCCCGTTCAAATGTGAGCTGTGCAACTTGCAATTCACCAGAAAGGACATGCTGGGGAAACACTACAAGTCGAATTCTCACCAAAAGCTTCAGCAGGCTTTAAGCAAGAATGAGATTGTAGAAACATCGTCAAGTTATCCAAATAGCTCCCAAGTGGAATATGAATCATATCCAACATCATCACCAAACCCTGAGGACACGAGTCCATCATCATCAACAAAGACAACTCATTCAAACCAGAATAGTCACAAGAGACTAAGAATTGCCAATTTCTTGAACGATTATGACGAAACAATCTATACACCTCCTTTACAACCAACAATCATAAGACCTTCTTCATTCTCTGGGACTCTATCTGGTAGTGCAGTTGATGTGAATTTTGGTCATTTAATCTCAACAAATCATGATCCTTCCAGAACAGATTTACCCATGAAAGGTGGTAAAATTCCATCAGGTTATGTAAAGAGAAGATTTGCTAGTAAAAATCAACATTTCCCAAGAATTTCAGAGACAAATGAAGAAACTCCAAAGGAATTTTTATCAATGCTTGATATGAGTGGTGGATTTATTGATAATTTGTTATGGCTTTTCACAGATGATGTTCCTGATGAAATGGTTGATGCTAATAATGGGATTCCACGTCCAGAAAGTGCAGTTGTTGATGTTGATGCTACAGAAAATTTTGATATTGCACCAGCAACTTATGATTTAGCAGAAATTCATTCACACATGTTTGGTCATAAAAGATTTAAGATTAGTGAAGTTACAAGATTGAAAATACTACAAATCTTTAAAGATGTTGAACCCTTGAAAAATATTTCATTATCACGTTTTAACGAATATATGGATTTATATTGGTTCAATTTTGCACAATCTTTCCCCATAATTCACCAGGTTACATTTGATCCTAATATTGCAGATGTTTATCTTTTAATAAGTATCTTGATAATTGGAATGGCACACACGGCTGATAGATTAGAATATGAACTTTCTGTGGATTGGAACAAAAAATATAGGAAAATTATAAGAGAAGTTGTTGATGAAAGTACTCAATTATCATTACCTTTAATGCAAGCTTTAATATTACATAATTTCTCTGCAAGGAATTTTGGAGATCCAACATTATGTCAATTATCACAAATTGATCATGGTTCAAATGTCTTGTATTTAAAATTTAGTGGTTTTTTAAATGATTTAAATGAACCTGTTATTCAAAGATCAAAAGATACAACACATGAAGAATTATATAAATTATGGCAAGAATGGATTTATTATGAGACATCCAAAAGAACTGTTTTTTTTGAATTTATATGTGATACACAACACGTTACATTTAGTAAATTGGAACTATCGGCTTTTGATATTAAAATGGAATTACCTTGTACAGATGAAGTTTGGAATTCACCAACTCCAGAGGAATTTTTTGCAACTTATCAAATTCAACCAAATAGTCTTGTTACTAAACCAAAATTAAACATTCATACTTCTTCCACTTCAGATACAAATAATGGAGATGAAGAAGATGATAAATTTACAAAAGTTGTAATGGAAAGATATATAAGTTCATCAGATGCAGAAAATAGTCACAAAATATATGGTAAATGGCCAAGTTTCCTTTGGGGGCTTAAATCATTAATGATTGAATATAAGGAAAATCAAAAGGAATTTTCATTAAATTGTTATTCACCATTTACAAGATATATTGTGTTACATAGTTTAATTCGTGTTTGTTTACAGACAAGAGGTCATGGATTACTTGATCTAGGGATAATATCACAAAATAGATTAAATGATTTTTCAAATAAATTAGAAATGGCTTTTACAAATTGGAAAGGTTATTTTGATTTACATATTAAATTATATGATAATCAATTGAAAAAAAACAATGGATTGGAAGAAAGAGAGGAAACTTTAAAAGATTCTAGTATTCGTTCACAAGTTATGTTAAATAATTATGGTCCAACAAATGCATGTTGGGCAAATTTAAGTTTATTCTATACGGGGTTATTCACACTTTATGCAGATATTGGTTCATTATCAAAATTTGCAGCTGAATATAAATCCAAAATTTCTAGGAATAGTGGGTCACAGGGTATTAAAGAATTGGAATATGAAAGAAATAATTTATTAGTGGAACAATGGGCAAATTCTTCAAATGCAGAAATTGCCGTTGTTGAGGCATGTAAATATTTAACATTGGTTTATAAACATGAAGAAACCATAAATACTTATTCACATGTTCCACCATCGGTATATATTGCCATTACAATAATTTGGAGTTTTGAAAACAAGAGTCATTTAAATGAATTGAAAAGAGGATTTAAAGGGGAGAATTTAGATTTAGATCCTGATCGATATTTTGATAAAAGAGATCGAGTGATTCATCTTGTTGCTAGAAATGATGCAAAGCAATATATCGAATTGATTACTAAATTGGCAAATGAAGATAGTGATGATGATTTTGAAGATGATGATACATCTTCTGAAAGATTAAGTCATTTGAAGGCTAAAAAGCATAAAGAATTTTTGCAACGTCAATATTACACAGTGGGAGTGGTTTGTTATGCATTATATCTACTAAAACATTGTAAATGGCCTCATTCAATTGATATTGTGAATAAATTGGAAAGAATTGTGGAAACGTATAGGGATTGATTACTTATAGTTTCAATATAAGATCCACTGTATCTGATACAGTTTGTTCAAATGAAATTTTTGGTAAATTAAGCTCTTTTTCAGAAATACTTAGATCTCTTTTGGCTAATTTTCTAGATTTGTTTAGATTTTGACCTTTGATATTAAGTTCTTCCCAATTACCTGGATCTTGGTCTTTATACTTTTGGAGCAAAATTGGGATAATATCATAGTAATTTTCTGTACCATCAACAATAATGTATCTGTTGTTTGTTGTACCTGATGTTTGTGACTTATCAGCTGCCTTAACTGCACCTAAAGCTATATTTCTAACATCTGCATACCATTCGATACCTCTTTTAGGTTCATTACCTTTGAAAACATCATAAATGTGACTATTGTTTGAATCAAATGACTTATCATCATCCCAAATGTGTACAGGAGGACCAATAACAGTTGGTGGAACAATAATCTTATATTCAATTCCCTTTGTAGATTTGTGATCCAATACAAATTTTTCACCATGAACTTTAGCATATGTATATGCTTTCAATGAAGTTTCAACAGCTTCTTCATGGGTTAAATTGGCAAAATCACTCTCTGTGAATATGTGATCATGATCATAATTTGGACCTCTTACAGCGATTGAACTGGAAAAATACACAAATCTTTCAATTGAAGCATCAGAATTTTCCACGGTATCAATAAAAGTCTTTAATGAATTCTTGGTGTATTGAATAATTTCCTTATCAAATTCCTCTGCAGTTTTGGCATCTCTACCGAAATTTTGAGCAACATGGATAATGTTATTGATACTGGTGTATTTTTTGAAAATGCTTTCAATTTGATCTTTATGATTGAAATCCACTTCAATAAATTTCAATTCACCATTCTTAAAAGCTTTAGGAAACGTTTCAATGATGTTTGCAGCCTTGTTAAAAGAACGAACTGTACCGATAACTTGCTTTCCAGCATTTAAGAGTTCTTTGATGACGTGACCAGCAATGTACCCATTGGCACCTGTGACTAAAGTTTGACCTGACATTGGGTTAATCAAGTTGAAGGGGATTAAATGTTATGAGTTTGATTTTAGGGATCGAATATCCTTATCTTATATAGGTTGAGCCACAGTGAGATGTATGACAAGATTAGGATTGTCTTGAAGTTTTGTGTCATGAGGAAATTCATTAAATTAGTCGAGTGGCTTTAAAGTTCAAAGTTCAATTATTTGGTTTGAGTCCACAATTCTCCAAGTACAATTGAATTATGGCTTGAACATTAAAAGGCCGGTTATATCCGGTATAAATTTTCAAAGATTATGTATAATCTTCTTGAACTTGAAATCATAGTGCAACCATACACAACAAAGACAGCAAAATGGCGTTTCCAGTGTAAAAGTTGTCCTTTTGTAATATGGCAGCCTTGAAGCTCGAAATGAGAGAAAACAAAACACAGTTTCCAACACAATTTTCAATCTCGATCAAACGCCACGGTTTCAATGTGTGATGAGTTATACTGTATACATGTGAATTTCCAAGTTAAAACGGCGAGCTTAAATTGCCAAGTGAAGATGATAACGATAACGAGGGAGATCTTTGTGATGAGATGCTTGATATACACATTCTATCTACAGTATTGTGTCATAATGTCTATTGATCATTGACCATTAACCTAATGTCTTGTACCGACCCGAGTGTGGCATTTAAAGCCATATAATGGTTGCAACAAGATGATCTTTATGTATAAAAGATGTTGCTTCTCGTCATTTTGACAATCAGGATTCCATCTATGAAGAACTATTATCAAGAATGTCAGGAAACAACAGATCTTTAAAACAATCAAAGCCTATTAGGGCTTTGAGATCTATGTTTGTTTGGTATCCATCAAATTATTCCAAAGATGAACGGAAATTATTGTTTAAATTGGATCTTATCATCTTGATTTATGGATGTACCTCGTTTTTTGCCAAATTCTTAGATCAAACTAATATAACAAATGCCTATGTGTCTGGTATGAAAGAAGATCTTTCTTTATATGGGAATGAATTAAATTGGTTAAACATCACATATCTTTCAGGTTATGTATTGGGTCAAGTACCTTTTTTACTATTGATGTCCAGACCAAAATATTCAAAATATGTGTTACCAACTTTGGAGATCTTATATGGGATTTGTACATTTTGTCAAAGTAGAATAGTGAATGTTGATCAATTATATGCTATTAGATTCTTAGTGGGACTTTTCGAAGCACCATCTTTTGGAGGAACACATTATATTTTAGGTAGATGGTATGGTACTCAATCGTATAAGGGGAATCCACCAGAATTATTTGTTCGTGCAGGTGTTTGGTTTTTGTGTGCAGCATTAGGAAGTATGTTTTCAGGTTATTTACAATCTGCAGCTTATAGAAATCTTACCGGTATTGGTGGCTTAAAAGGATGGCAATGGCTTTTCATTATCGATGGTATCATAACAATTCCTATTGCATTTGTTGGTTATGCCTTTTGGCCTGGGTTACCTGAATCTGGTAAACCATGGTACTTGAAAGATAAAGAATATAAATTGGTCCTTAAAAGAACAGCTAGATATAAAGTTGAAAAAGCTGGTAAGTTAGACTGGAAAGTTTGGAAAAGAACATTTACCCAATGGAAATGGTATACTTTCGTTTTAGCTTATATCTGTATGCTTTTGGCATACTATCCAACCGGGTACTTCTCACTATGGTTGAAATCACAGAAAACATATTCAGTCTATCAAATCAACAATTATCCAACTGTGGTGAATGCTGTTTCAATCTTAGCAAGTTTTTTCGGGTCTGCCTTAGCAGCTGTTTATTCTCCATGGAAGATATTTATGGTTGCAATTGTGGGATTCGCCATCTTTAGTATAATAATGACTATTTATGATGTTCCTAAAAGTGCTGTTTTCGTTGCCTTTTATCTGAGTGGATTGGCAAATTGTGGTTCACCAATTTTATACTCTACAGTGAATAGAATCTTGAAACATGATCAAGAGCAAAAGGCTATTGTTATTGGATCCATGATGGGTGTTGGTTATTTTGTTTATACTTGGGCACCATTAGGATTATTCCCCACAGACGTCGCTAAATATGGTGAAAGAGCTGCACCAAGATTTAAAATTGGATATCCAACGTCATTGGCATTCTCACTGTTATTAGGTGTGCTATTTATTGTGATTACAATCTTGGATAAAAGGGAAAGACAGCAAAAAGGTGAAACGGTAAACGTTGAGGATGACGTTATATATAGTGACGATGAGGCTGATGAAGAATCCATAGGATCTGAACACACAACTCAAGTTAAGGAGGTTATTGAAAGTAAATAGAGTTAATATAATTTTGGGTATTTTTTATGCTTTTCCGACAAAATCCGCTAAGCTCCGTCTAAATCCGGGATTTTATCCTCGAAATAAAATCTCGACAAAGTTTAAACAAAAAAGTCTTCATAAAACTTCAACACTTTATCGCATTAAGTCACTCACTTCAGAAAGCCACTATTTATTTAGAAACAACATGGATATCGTCATTGGCTGTATTCTCCAAAGTTGATAAACGTTGGAAATAATAATTGTTGAGCTCCACAGTTGAAGGGGTTATCAAAAGCCACGGTTTACAGGTATGGTGTTTATAATGGTTTAGCTTGTATTAAGAGATGAACCACTGGATTACAACGCTGATCATCAACTCTTGAGGCCGCGATGAAACTGTTACTTCTCATCATTTCTGGAACAGTGAGTTGTAACTAAATGACAGCTGCAAAAGCTCAAATCATTTTCTCAAAAATTTACTGTTCAAATCCATATCAAAAAGAAATCAATAACAGTTCAAGTGTGGCATAAGCTGTTATCTATTATTTTCACAATCTAAAATTCATCTATAAAAGTGTTGCTCTTTGTCTATCTTTAATTTCCTGGTAAAACTTTAATCACAACTATCAATGTCTGACAATTCCAGATCTGTAAATCAATCAAAGCCTATTAGGGCTTTGAGATCTATGTTTGTTTGGTATCCATCAAATTATTCCAAAGATGAAAGGAAATTATTGTTTAAATTGGATCTTATCATCTTGATCTATGGATGTACCTCGTTTTTTGCCAAATTTTTGGATCAAACTAATATAACAAATGCCTATGTGTCTGGTATGAAAGAGGATCTTTCGTTATATGGGAATGAATTAAATTGGTTAAACATTACATATCTTTCAGGTTATGTCTTGGGTCAAGTGCCATTCTTGTTAGTAATGTCCAGACCAAAATATTCAAAATATGTGTTACCAACTTTGGAGATTTTATATGGGATTTGCACTTTTGGTCAAAGTAGAATAGTGAATGTTGATCAATTATATGCTATTAGATTTTTAGTGGGACTTTTTGAAGCACCATCTTTTGGAGGGATCCATTATATTTTAGGTAGATGGTACGGTACTCAATCGTATAAGGGGAATCCACCAGAATTATTTGTTCGTGCAGGTGTTTGGTTTTTGTGTGCTTCATTAGGAAGTATGTTTTCCGGTTATTTACAAGCAGCTGCATATAAGACACTTTCAGGTGTTGGTGGATTGAAAGGATGGCAATGGCTTTTCATTATTGATGGTATTATAACGATTCCTATTGCATTTGTTGGGTTTGCCTTTTGGCCTGGATTACCTGAATCTGGTAAACCATGGTATTTGAAGCCTAAAGAATATGAGTTGGTGTTGAAGAGAACAGCTAGATTTAAAGTTAAAAAGGCTGGCAAGTTGGATTGGAACGTTTGGAAAAGAACATTCACTCAATGGAAATGGTATGCTTTTGTCTTTGCATATATCTGTATGTTATTGGGATATTATCCAACTGGATATTTTTCACTTTGGTTAAAAACACAAAAGACCTATTCGGTGTATCAGATCAATAATTACCCAACTGTTATCAATGCCGTGTCTGTTCTTGCAAGCTTCTTCGGTACAGCTTTAGCAGCTGTTTATTCACCATGGAAAATATTTTTGGTTTCAGTTTCAGGATTGGCAATTTTTGGTATTATTATGACTATTTACGATGTTCCAACAAGTGCAACTTTCTTTGCATATTATATCAGTGGTCTTGGAGGTTGTGGTTCACCAATTTTATATTCTACTTTAAATAGGATTTTGAAGAAAGATCAAGAACAAAAGGCTATTGTTATTGGATCCATGATGAGTATTGCTTATTTCATATACACTTGGGCACCATTAGGGTTATTCCCCACAGATGTTTCCAAATATGGTGATAAGGCAGCACCAAGGTTCAAAATGGGATATCCAACTTCTTTAGCATTTTCATTGTTATTAGGAGCATCATTTGTTTTAATCACAATTTTGGACAAGAGAGAAAAAAGATTAAATGGTGAAGATTTCAACGAAGAGGATGATGCTATCTATAGTGACGATGAAGTCGATGAAGAGTCCATCAACTCGGAACCTACAAGCCATGTAAAGGAGATTGTTGTTGGTAAAGAGTAGATTTATATAGGTGTTTATTCAATTGCTGTTAATTATACAATATCGAAGAATTGTCATTAATTGTACCCAGAAGTATTCCGGAAAGCAATTGGCATAAATTACAGGTAAATGAACACTCTCAAGCTTTTTCGATGATCTTAATGATATGTAAATGAATTAAATCATCATATAAACACACTTCTTAATAATCAATACTACATCTGTACTATTTGATTTAATTTAAAAAGACATGTATTTTTTTTCAGAATTTCAGCAAGTATAGATAATATTTAGTATATATAAAAAAATAATTAATATTTAAAAAGATTGTATTCTCTCTCATCTAGAGTAAAGATGTATTTTTCATGGTAAGTGACCTCTTTCAGGACCGAAATAACCTCTGGCAGAAACTTCTGTAATGTTATACAATGACACTTGACCAGCACCACCATCAACACCAATACTATTAACATTGTTTCCCCACCAATCAATGTATTGAGGATGATATTGTAAAGTGAAAAAGATAATAACAGCTGAGAATGCAACACCTGCATCAAAAGCTGCTGATAACACATAATTATATTTTTCAAACCAAGCCAAGAATCTTCTTTTAATAACATAGGCAAATGAAAATGCCAAGTACATACCTGGAATCATATATGATAAATTATATGGTGCATAATTTAAAACACCTGTAATCATAACTGAAGGTTCAAAATTATTTGGAATTAATTTTGGTCTGAAATATTTAATAGCAATTAATAACAGTGCAAATAAGAATCCCATTAAGAATGCATATTTCATAGTTGGATATAATCCATCAAAGACTCTTTTTGGACCAATAACACCCCATAGCACACTTGAAGAATAGAAAGTACGTTCACTAGCACAGATGAATTTTTGAGGTTGATCAGCTTCACACATTCCTTCGATATTAGACATTGACCAATTAACAACACCTAAAAACACAAAAGCTTGAATAATAACACCAATTAATTGACCACGGAAAACAGCTCTAATTGGAATTTTAGCATAATGAGCAGATTTTTGACATGAGATGAAATTATCAGCTTGACCATCAATGTTATAACCTAATGCTTTTAAAATCATCATAGCAACACCATTACCTGGAAGGGCATAACCAACAATTAATTCCACCAAGACATTTAACCCCATTTGAACACCAGTAACTGATAATAAGATACATAATGGAATTAAAAACACAAAATTAATACCCACAGTGAAGAAAATCCCCCAAACTGGAGTCTTGGATTCTGGATAAACTTTAACACAAAGGATTGCCAATACTAATGAAATGATTAAGATTGCTAAATAATAAGAATCTGGAACTTCTTTATAACGAGCCATCATTTTAGAATGTGGATCATAATATCTTGATAAAGTTGAATTAGCTAATTGACCTTCCACTGATTTTTGCTTTTTGAAAAATTGACCTGATTTAATTGAAATTAAAGTTTGTTTAAAATTATCATAAATGAATAAAGTTGCAAATTTAATTGTTGGCCATTCATTAAATCCATTGTATAAAAATGCAAATGGATAAAATAAGAAAAACACACTATAAAGAACAATATTTGCAGCACTATAGAATGGAGGTGAATAATTTTGATATTTTTCATTATCTAATAAACCATCAGTTAAAACTTCTGTAACTTGAAATCTTGTACCTTCATTTGTGAAAATTGCATTTGAATTAATTGGTAAATATGCAGTCCATTTATAATTTGAATAATAAACACCTAAAATGGTGAAAAATCCAATAAGCATACCGATAAACATATTCATTGAAACATAAAATGGTAAAACCAATGGACTAATTAAAGATGTTGCAATATTCCAATCAAAACTTGGAATTGGATTTAAACCTAATCCACTATTGAAACCAGTAACCATTGCTAAATTAAAATTATCAGGTTTAATCCAAGTGATCCAACTAAATGATGATAAAGCTTGGAAAATAAAATCTGGGATAAAGAAATAGAAAAACATTGAACCAAATGAAATCCAAAAAAAATTAAATTTTGAAATTTTCCAACCATTAATAATTTCTTTTCTTTCAGTTTTCAATAAAGCACGATTTAAAGCTAATGAAGGAATAACAGTAGGCCATAAAGATCTAACTGGATAAACAACAAATTTTCTTAATATACCAGCAAATGAAAATCCCATTAATTGAGTTGAAATGACTAAAAGAAATTGGAATCCAAAACTTAACCATTTTTGATCATAAAATTTCACCTGGGTAACAATATTATAAGAAACATAAACATTTGCAGAGGCAACACTTGTTAACAATGAGGCAAACATTTGTTCTTTAAAAGTATAAGGACCAGGATTAAATTGAAGTTTTTTCAAACCAAAGAAATTAATTGTAAAATTTGGCATAATTAATTCCCAAGCTTTACCACTTAGATATAAAAAAATTGATACCACACCACTTGTTAAAGAAATTGAAGGGAATCTATGAGAAAAAAATTCCTTAATACCACTTGCAATGATTAACCAAATGATTGCAATTGTATAAGATCTAATGGTTTCAATTGGTTCATTGATATCATTTGTTAAATCAGTCACAGCTCTAACTTCAGGATAAGGTGAATGATGATAAATTAAAACAGCAACTAATTTTGAATGGAAATTAACATCTGAATTAAATTGTGGATCAATTTCTCCATCTAAAACTTTATTAATAAAATTCCAATCTTCAATTGGGAAATTTGCATCACCTTCATGATCTTTAACTGTATTGGTGAAAATTTCCAAAACTCTTTCATTTGACGTGTGAATAATTTTATCCAAGATGAATCTTAAATCAAAAGTTAAATCATCCTTGTTATCATTTTGTAAATCATCACCATGACCAGTTTTTCTCAAGAATAAATCCACAGATTCGGTACTCAAGGTATCGAAGAATTCTTTAATTTTTTCATAATCATTTTCATGAAGACTTGAATTATCTTCAATTGATATCTCATCATGAGATGTAACTTTAGTTAAGGATAACCCTTTGTTATCTTGATCTTTATAAAATTTCTCATCACCATCCGTATACTTCTGTTCACTCATATTGTCAATTGTTTTAATACATGAGTGCTGGGGAATGAAGAATGCATCTTGTTGTAAATATTGCGAATAATCATCCATTTATATATTGGGCGTCTATTGTTGTTCAAGATCCGTAGAGATAGCTAAAGATGTTAAATTGCATAGCGCGCTTTACCGGACTTTGATTGATTGTTTCTATTGTGGCAATTGCTGTATTTCACATAGTTAACAAGATGGATAGATGGCTGCTTCAAATCACTGGTAATTTGTAAATGATGTTATCTGTGTTTGAGATTGATAAGTGGGAAAAGTGGTGGCTGCAAAGATCGGGTTTCGGTTATTAAAGGATCTGCTTTTTTTTGGCCTATCAACAAGATAACAAACAGGTGACATTTGACAGATTAAGCTTGATTTACGCAGACTGATAGGCAAAAGACAAGCATTAATCAAGAGATTCATAGAACTTGGCAAAAGGATGAGCTAATTCTGTACAGTGATTGGCAAACGTTGAGAGATGGGCAAAGAGCTTGAAGTTTGAACGTGACTCGAGACAACCAAATTACCACCCGATACATCCATTCCTTGTAATTAGAAAACATAGTCAAGTCAACTTGGTAACTAGTGACAGGCGTTGCTTTAAGCGCTGTGCACATTATTGACAAGAAGTTGATTCCTGTTATCTCCAAGGTACCAAGAGATAAACAAAGATATGGGTTGATACTTGATAGCTTGATTTGTTTATACAGTAATAAGATGTTGAAAAAGGAATTCAAATGAGCAAGCCGTTCAAGAGGATCAATTGTACATTGATCGATTCCACACTATTGAGTCATTTCTAAGGACTTTCGATTGTTTGATACACAGCAATATCAAAGATCTTCAAGGGTCTGTTGTAAAGTTGATTGCTATCAACTGAAACGTTGACTGTTATAATGCAATTAATATCATTCTTATCTGGCCCCACAAAAGTTTTATTGGAATGAATGAAATCAAATCTGTTATCTAGCTAGACCAAAATTATAAGTTGTCCAATGATAACACAAAGTTTTATTGGCCTTTCAACCCGTATACATAATTAACATGTATATTAAACATCTTAGCCGCTGTGATAACAAAACTCCAGATAGATTCGAAAAATTGGTGACAATATCTGGTTTAATTGGCCTATCAATGCTTTTAATTTCCTCGGCCTTAAAGTTGTCGGACACAAATCATTAGCAATTTCATAATTTTTACTCGTTATTTCTTCAGCCATGCAACAACTCTTAATATGATGCAAAAGCTATTAATTAAGCTTCAATTTAGCGTCCTGAAATAACCACAAGGAATGGCCGCTTGGAAAAACACTTGAATAAATGTAAAATATAAGATCTTTATAAGTTGGTATTTAATGGATAAAGAGATACCATATTCAATAACCCAAAGAAACATTTCTCAAGACACAGCGGTTGCTTAAAAGCTAGCCATTGAAGTTAAATATCCTGTAATCACTAGAAAAACGGCTGATTCGGATGCTGAAACTTATCTCAGCTAGAATCAGAATTTATAATCAGATAACAGATTGAATGATTTGATCTTCAAGATCCAATACGGGTGGTTAAGGATAGATGAATGACCCCATTTCTAGTCAAACTAATTGTTCATTTCAGCCTTATATAAATGTGATGGATTAAATTGGTGGTAAGAGTAAGTTTTCCTTTAGATGTGAAATTATATGATCTTTTGCCTCTTAAAAGATAAGCCTATATAAGTCAAAATATTTTTCATTTTGTTTTCGCCAGGGCACACCCGCGAAAATGATTTTTCATAAAAGCGCTTGAATTTCCATTTTTCTACATAAACACTAAACAATAAGAAAAGTGTGGAAAAGAGGTTTCAGAAATGGATTGTTTGGTGATCTCAACTGTGTACAAGAATGATGATTACAGTACAGTGGCTTAGCCAAGACGATTGGACTTATATAACAAGATTGAAATCATCGAGCTTGGAAAATATGGATTGTTATTGAAGTGTTGATTATTTCACACAGATGTCCAAGCATAGCGGTACATCTCTCGCATCATCGATTAATGAGAAATCTGTGCCAACCGTTGAGGTACAAAAAATAGACTCCATACAAAAGGAATTTGATGATAAAATTGTCACTGCTAAAGAAGCAGATGTTACATTAGAACTTTTCAATAATTATGAAGAATCCGCTGGTGAATTAACACCTGAATTGGAAAAAAAAATTAAAAGGAAACTTTGGCTAATCATTTTACCAATTGTGTTTTTTGTTAATTTCATATTATTTTTGGATAAAAATGCATTTAGTTATGCAGCATTATTAGGATTATTTGAAGACACTAAATTAACTCAATCAACATATAATGACATTCAAACATATTTTTATGTCGGTTATCTATTGGCACAAATCCCAAGTCATTATATCTTTCAAAAAATTAAATTATCTTGGTACATTACAGGTGTTACAGCAATTTGGACAGTAGCTACATTTTCTATGCTTGCTGCTAAAAATTATAAACATTTAATTGTAATTAGATTTTTCTTAGGTTTTAGTGAAGCTGGTGTAACACCATGTATTCAACATACTATAGCAATGTGGTTCCCACCTGTTGAACAGGCATTTGTAAATCCAATTTTTTGGGTTAGTACATTAAGTCAAGGTATCACTGGGGGGCTTATTGCTTATGGTACCTTACATGTTAATGAATGGAGACCATGGAAAGTTTATTGGACAATTATTGGTGGATTATCAGTGTTACTTTCTATATCAAGTTTTTTTTTCTATCCAGATAATCCTGCCACATATAAATATTTCACCGTTGAAGAACGTATCCATGTGATTAAAAGAATTAAAGAAGCTACAAAATCATCTATTGAACAGAAAACTGTCAAGAAACATCAAATAATTGAAGCATTAAAAGATCCAATAACTTATCTTTTCGCTCTATTTGTTTTCTTTTTAATGCTTTGTCAAAGTTTAGGTTTCCAAAATGCAATCATTTATAAAAATTTAGGATTTGATAATTTAGATTCAACTTTAGTTTCAGTGGCTCATTCAGGATGGTCTACTTTAGTTGGGGTTTCTGGTTCATTTGCACTAGTGAAATTTAAAACTCAATCAGCTCATGTTGGTACAGCTTTTTCAATAATGTCTCTTTTAGGTGGGTTATTGGCTGTTTCTGTCCCATTACATAAACCTTATGGTATTTTAGCTGGAATTTTTTTAACTGCTGGCACTGCAAATACTTTTATAATGGGATTTTCATGGTCACAATCATCAGCTGCTGGATATTCTAAAAAAATTGTTAGAACAGCCGCATGGTCTATTGGTTATTGTATTTCAAGTCTTGTATGTCCACATTTTTGGCGTAAACAAGATGCTCCTCGTTATTACTTGGCATGGATCATTCAGATTGTGGGATGCTGGGTACTAGCTCCACTAACGCTACAAGTTATAAGATATATCTTGAGCAGAAGAAACAAGGAGAGAAGACAGTATATCCAAGATATCCAAGATGGTAAGATTGAAGATGAACATGGATTTGTTACAACTTATGACTCTGACGGTACAGAGACAAAAACACAAGTCGATATCTCAATGCTGGACTTGACAGATTTGGAAAACAAACATTTTATATATCCATTGTGATTAATAAATTACTTTCTAGATAAACAGCGTAGTAGTAGCCACATTAAAAATTCGCGGGTGTCTAAAATTAAAATCATCATGATTCAATCAAGATAACAAGATAAGTGTGGATGTTGATGGAGTAAAACAGACGCAGATCATTGTTAACGGTGGCTCTTGGCTTCTTGAACAAGGCGGGTTTGGTTTAGAGATGGAATAAACACACGTTTAGCTACTTGGGTTATGATGTGATCGTGGCTCTTGTCAATAAGGGTTGTGAATATAAAAGCTGGTGATGATGTGGCAATATTGAATTCTTGAGGAAAAAGGGTCAAGGTCATTATGAGCAAAAGTAATACTCAGGTTGAAATCCATGAATCCGATGGTGCCACTTCAGAAGGTGAAATCTTGGAAAAGCAAGAATATAACGATTGGAAGTTTTGGATATTAAACACCAAAGCCGATCATCCATTAAACAAGACTTTATTTGACGGGGAACCTTATACTATTGATACATTGCTGACTTCTGATAACGATAAAAGATTAGATAAGGCCGCTGCTCCTCTTTGGAAAAAAATTACAGGATTTGTTTGGGATCCAATGTTTTTACCGCCAGCAGAGAGGAAATATATGGCCAAGGTTGATTTCTTTATCTTTATCTATGCTATATTGGCATGTTTTATCAAATATTTGGATCAATCAAATATCAATAATGCATATGTTTCAGGGATGAAAGAGGATTTAAACATGTATGGTTCAAATGATTATAATCTTTTAACTACATATTTCAATATTGGTTATCTAGTGTTTTCCATTCCAATGGGTATTACTCTAAAATACATTAGACCTAGTGTGTTATTACCTTTATGTGAAGTGGGATGGACAGTTGTTGTCATGTGCATGGCTAGTGTAAAAAACAAGGAAACTGTTTATGGGTTAAGATTATTACAAGGAGTGCTGGAAGCTAGTAGTTTCCCAGGTCTTAATACCGTGTTAGGTGAATGGTATGGTCCTGAAAGTATAGGAAAGAGATTATTGATGTTGAATGCAACTGGCTCTATATCTTCAATGTTTGCTGGTTATATCCAAGCTGGTGTTTATACATCGATGAATGGTAAACATGGTCTACCTGGTTGGAAATGGGTTTTCTTGGTGGATGGATTCATAAGTATTCCTGTGGCTGCAATGGGGTTTTATTGTTTACCGGATTATCCACAAACTGCTAGATCACATTGGATTACAAAGAAAGATAGACAGTTCGCATTGGCTCGTGCTAAATCTATGAAGAAAATTAAACCTGAACCTTTAAATTTGTGGAATTTCTGGGAAATTATTAAAAGTTGGAAATTATGGTTATTTTTAGGGACATATGTAATGGTAACAATTGGTTGTAATAGTATAGCCTATTTTCCTCTTTATTTAAAATCATTGAATAGATTTAGTGTTCAACAAATCAATTTGATTCCAACGGCTGGTTACGCAATTCAATTTTTAACAATGTGGCTAACATCTGCCATCAGTGATTATACCCAAAATAGAGTTGCAATGATCACACTTTGTTGTATGTTTGGTCTTATCAGTTGTATATTGTTATCGATTTGGGATATTCCATATGGTTTGAAAATGTTTGCATTTTTACTAGGTTATGGTGATGAATCTCAAAGTATCGTTACTAGTTGGTTTACTGAAAATTTCTATGATGAACCATTATTGAAAACAATTAATATCGCAATGGGCAATACAATTGTATATGCCTTTAATGGGTTTCTACCTTTGGCTATATTTAAAACGAAAGATGCACCACATTTCCCTATTGGTTATGAAATAAGTGCAATGTTTCTCGCCATTGGTATTATTTTTGCATGGGTTTTCTGGTTTGTTGTTAAAAAATATAATGCAAATAGAGATGCTAAAGAACAAATTGAAAATGAGAAACTTGATATTTCGAATGATCATGTGTCAGTGTGATTATTTTTTCAAAATTTAATTTAAATGTGAGTTTTGTTGAATCCATGTTCTCTTTAACTGCTTCTTTGTGACCAGGAACGTAAAGACTAAAAATATCAGCCGACTCAATAATTCCAAGCTATCTAGTATATTTGTTGAATCGATTGACTTTTATATTAATATCAACTAAAAATCGCGGATTTGTAATATTTAAATAAAAAAAGTAAAGTACAAGAGAAAACTTATCATCCAAGATTTGACAACAATAGAGCGGCTAGCTGAAGAAGATAAGAATGTGCGCTTAAGTCTACTATTAAAGATAACACAGAGCACTTTACAGTGGCTCTTTTTGCTCCAAACTCAAAAAAAGTGCTTATTACAGTGAAAAGAGACACTTTTGGCTGCTTCGTGATCGTGGCTTCATTTGAAGGTTGTGGTGTTATAAAAGCTGTTGATTATCATTGAGAGAGAACAAAAAAAAAGGGTCTAATGTGAACTCAACGGTCAGTGTTATCATGAGCAAAGATAATACTCAGATTGAAATCCATGAATCCGATGGTGCCACTTCAGAAGGTGAAATCTTGGAAAAGCAAGAATATAACGATTGGAAGTTTTGGATATTAAACACCAAGTCCGATCATCCAGCAAACAAGACTTTATTTGATGGAGAACCATATACTATTGATACCCTGCTAACTTACCAAAGTGAAGAAAGGTTAGACAAGGCATCAGCTCCATTTTGGAAAAAAGCTGCTGGTTTTTTTTGGGATCCAATGTTTTTACCGCCAGCAGAGAGGAAATATATGGCCAAGATTGATTTCTTCATCTTTATCTATGCTGTTTTTGCATGTTTTATCAAGTATTTGGATCAATCAAATATCAATAATGCATATGTTTCAGGGATGAAGGAGGATTTAAACATGTATGGTTCAAATGATTATAATCTTTTAACTACATATTTCAATATTGGTTATCTAGTGTTTTCCATTCCAATGGGTATTGCTTTAAAATATATAAGGCCCAGTGTGCTGCTACCTGCTTGTGAGGTGGGTTGGACCATTGTGGTCATGAGTATGGCTGGTGTTAAGAATAAAGAGACTATTTTTGGATTAAGATTATTACAAGGAGTTTTGGAAGCTAGTAGTTTTCCAGGTTTAAATACCGTATTGGGTGAATGGTATGGATCTGAAGGTATGGGTAAAAGATTATTCATGTTGAATGCAACTGGTTCATTATCTTCAATGTTTGCTGGTTATATCCAAGCTGGTGTTTATACATCGATGAATGGTAGATATGGATTACCAGGTTGGAAATGGGTTTTCCTAGTCGATGGATTTATTAGTATCCCCGTCGCAGCTGTGGGGTTTTATTGTTTACCGGATTATCCACAAACAGCTAGATCACCTTGGATTAATAAAAAAGATAGACAATTTGCATTAGCAAGAGCTAAATCCATGAAAAAAGTTAAACCTGAACCGTTAACTTGGGGCAATTTCTGGGAAATTATTAAAAGTTGGAAACTATGGTTATTTGTATGGACATATGTTATGTCAACGATTGGTTGTAATAGCAATAGCTATTTTGCACTTTATTTAAAATCATTAAATAAATACAGTGTCCAACAAATCAATTTGATTCCAACAGGAGGTTATGCCATTCAATTTATAACAATGTGGCTCACTTCTGCTATAAGTGACTACACCCAAAATAGAGCTGCAATGATCACGTTATGTTGTGTCTTTGGAGTGGTTAGCTGTGTTTTACTTTCAATCTGGGATATTCCAACTGGTTTGAAACTGTTTGCATTTTTTCTAGGTTATGGTGATGCAGCTCAACATATTGTGACTAGTTGGTTTACAGAAAATTTTTATGATGAACCATTGTTGAAAACCATCAATATTGCAATTGGTAATACAATTAATTATTCCTTCAATGCGTTTTTACCCTTGGCTATATATAAGACTAAAGATGCACCACATTTTCCTATTGGTTATGAAATTAGTGGGATGTTTTTTGCCCTTGCAATAATACTCACTTGGGTTTTCTGGTTTGTTGTTAAAAAATATAATGCAAAAAGAGATGCAAAAGAGCAACTTGAAACTGAAAAATTCGAAAGAGGAAGTGATCAAATTTTAGTTTGATCTCAACATATGTCTTTCCAAAGATCACAAGTAAGTTGCCCTTGGGATTGTGCTTTCAAGGGCTTGAAGACTATAAATTAGAGCTGTATAAATATGAAAACGTTGTTGCTTGTCGAAGTCATTGATTTTTAGAGCTCTTCAAATCTCAATAAAATTAAATTTGGTTGTAAATTATGCGGATGAGCGTCTCATGATGGATGATGGAAGCTTCAATATAAATCTGAAGTCCGATTTGAATTGCTTTAGTAACAATATAGATACTTTAGCGAACAATTCAATAGCTATTTGTTTCAATAGATATATTTTGTCGCCTTAATTTATAGATCTACATTAAACTTAAACAGCTATCTTTGTACCATTACTGGCTTATTTAGAGACTTTCCATTTCTAGACTAGTTCCCTTTGTGGTAGAATTGTTAAAGGCATTCAAATATGCAGAAAAAGAGCCAAATTAAAAGAAATTTGTTGAAATTTCCACTGCTGGAAATCTGTTTACAAATTAATTCAAAAAGTAAATGCAGCATCATGCAGTAAGGTACCAAGATACCTGAAATATCCGAAATACCTCTTAAGTACATGTTAAATCTTGATCGTCTTGTTTCAGGTTCAACTTTCAACCATTCCTCTCGTTGAACATCTTTAGTATATCCATCAAATAAGATTAGTACTTGTTTCAATCGAGTCTTTAAATAGTGAAGGTTATTTTGAGCTCTACACGGCTTTTGCTTATCCATTGGTGGCAATTACAATGTGACAATCTGTCGAGACATTTCTCAGCTTGATTTCTTATTGGCTCGACAATTCTCGCTCAAAAAGTTCCCGTACATGAAGTAATACACGTTCTACTTTGTTTCTCACCAGGTTGTATTTGTATATTCACACATGCTCGTAAATTCACTTCTAACAACAACTTGCGATCTGTATTGATTTGATATGCCAAAACTTCTTGGCCAGCTACTTGGAAGTCGGGACGGCTTGAGCATTTGAGGTCTTCCCAACAGATAAAGATCCCGTGATCTTATGATTCATGCGGTTTCCACCGGCGTTCAAAAAGGTACATAATTGAGTCTTTAAAAACTTTATGTGTTGATCAATTTCGCGCAGTTGAAACGAAAAAAAAATTTAAACTCTTAAAATAGAACACCATATAAACAACCTCAACTCTTCATTTGGGTGTATTTACGATCGAACTCTTTCCAAATGTATCAATAAGCAAACTTTCAATCCTATTATACCTGAGAAGAAATGGCAAGACTCTTACGCCCCGTGAAGAATTGGAAATTCTTTTTGACTGGATTTGTTATTTCAGATTTTGTTCTTTATCGTTTTACACCAATCACCCCAATCAGTTATTATTTTTGGCATGGTGTTTTACCAGATTATGAATATAAGAGGGATGATATTACTGGTAAGGCTGCTTCTGACTCGGGTTAAATGATTTACAAAAATAAAGGCAGAAAAATCCGATATGTTACTGGGTACATAACATTACAATATATAAGAAGATCAGTGAAAAAAAAAATGTACCGCATTTGAAAAGCGATAGGTTTGATCTTTCATAGGCTATATACCAGAATGAGATTCTTGAGTTTGTAATGCAGTATTACATTTACATGGGATAAAAACTTTGGAAATGTTAGACCTGGTAGATTTCCAAAAGAACTGTTGGTCTTTTCATGGTGAAAAGGGCAAATGGGCAAATCTTTCTGGCTATGCAATATCATGCGACCTTTGAAGCGTTATAGATGTATAAGGTCAACTTCCAAAGATAATTGCCTGAAATTCCCGAGTCTTTCGTACATATGTGCCTTTTAAGTTTTAATTCCAAGGTTGAATGTTGAGGTTCAATCGAAAAACTATATAAAAGATTGAAATTTCACTTTTTTCATTTTTTCAATAACTTCAGATCATTATAGCAAAATGGTTTCTTCATTATACTTTTTGGCTGGTTTTAGTTTCATTACCACTTCAATTGGTTTACCATTAAACCTTACTGATGCTTCAAATCAAATATCAGATATCTCTGATTTAGATGTTGTTTTCAACGTTTCAAAGACTGGTGAAGGTGGGTTATTAACTTATACACCTCAATTCAAAGGGATTCCTTTATTACCAGGCTTAGATTCATGGGAAGATTTGGGATTTGCCGCACCAGCTGACTATTTAAATGAATATGATACTGGTAATAAAACTTTGGATTCGATTTTGTATCTTTATGAGATTTTGTTGCCTGAGTTATTCACTGAAACTTCAAATAAAAGTTTAGTTACTCGTGATACAGATTTCACTCAATTGGGTGAACATTTGTTAGATGATTATACCAATGGTATTCATGATTCTGACTCACTGGATGATGATTTTGTTGAAGACTCTAGATTAAATAAAAGAATCATCAATAAGTATTTTATCCAAAGAACAATCAAGTCAGCCAAACATAGGATTAGTGACATGTCATATGGTGCATTGATCTCGGTTGTCGGTGGTATTTCTGTTGGTGTTCTTGATTATGGAAGACGTTCAGTCTGTGCTAAGAAACATGGACAACAGGCTTGCTTAAGTTGGGCTGGTATTTCTAACTTGTTGAAAAAAAGTGTTGCTGAAGAAGTTTTACAAAGTATTAGTGGCTTGTTTGGTGAAGTTAATCCAGATACTACTACTGTCAGTGTCAGATTGAAAGATGCATTTATTGGTGATAATAAGAAATCAAAAAGAAAAGTCAAGACATGTGACGCCTGTATCAGTAACAGACCAAAAGGTTGTTAATTTAGGGTCGTTATCAAATACATTCATTTTGTATCAATGAAAAATGTAATTCGTATCTTCGATGGGGGTAGATATGTCTAGTGTTTGTATTGACTTTAAAAATTTGTTTCATTATGTGGATTCTAAGATCAAGTCTGATGTTTCGTAGATGTTTTGCAATATATTTCTCGCAATAACAATCAAGATTGTGGACAATAATCCAACTAATATATTTCTGTTATCCCTTTGAGTAAAACTTCAGAGATAGTAAATGATAGTAATGACTTTTTGCATACCAACTAATCAGTAGCTATTAATGATTTTTAAAGTGCATATCTATGACAAATATACTTTACTTTATCCCAATATCATTTCAACTCGCTAATTAACTAATTTTATAAGAGATGTAAAGCGATCTAAGATATAACTGTGAGGCAAACCTAGTTTATCTTTCGGAATATATTCTTGTGAATTAGAGCAGGGTGAAATATATTTGTACAATGTATAACATGTTAATAACGGTAACAATAAGCGATTATTGATCATCTTTGTTGAACCCTAAAAGTCTCTTGAACAGAAAGCACCTCATTTCCTATTAGGTAACAGCCAGTAAAAATCAAATATATAACGGGTGTAGAAGGAAAAAAAGAAATTTGTATTGCGTCGATGTGCAATGCATAAATAAATACAACTCGGTGTTTTAAAAAAGCGTATCATCAATTTGAGGTCAAACAACGATAGGTCTAGTTGTTATCCATGAAGAGATAGAAGCATTGGAAAGCTTGGTCATGTATCAAATGTCCATTGAATCGGATAGTAATGAATTAGTATACTGGTTGTTGTGAATTGATTATTTATACTTGAATTCATGAGCTACCAGCCTTAAGTAATACCCGTTCAAATTTGAGCTTCTAGGTGAATTCAGATGCATTAAGCAGCCGCATAGATTTAGTACCATGTTTAATATAACGTACTGGTTTCCGAGTTGATGAAAAAAATTTCGTTAAGCATTCATGATATAAACATGATACCCATATGATCATATAGAAGATGTAAAGATACCGAATGCTAATTCCTTCAGTTGAAATTGGAAGCAGTAGTAGTACTATACCTTAAGCCGTTATATTATTAAATATATTTTAAGATCTGAAACAGATCATATAATATATTAAATGCCCTACTAAAATTATATACGAGTTTTTTTGATTTAATTTCACTTAATACCTTTGTAATTTATGCTTTTCACCTTTTGCAGTGCATAAAAATCGTTATGAAACTTGATGTATCGTGTGTATATATGATATATGATCAAAACTTCATGCATAAAAACCGAGGATCTTTAGTATAAGTACTTCAATTTGAGGATTCTTAAACTGTACTCGAGATATTTAATTGTACGATGTACGAGGTACATCCTCTAGTGATATATTTGAATGAATGATTGCAATCAAATTGGAAATTCAAAATTTAAAGTATAAAAACCCTGCTAAATTCCCTGTATAATCAAAATCAAAATGTTATAATTTTCTATCACAATCAATTAAGATCCCAGTTTCATAAAAGACACAATGAGTTTAAGAGCTCCCAAGTCAAACAAGATGAAAGTTTTAATGCTTTTGGTATTATTTCTAGGTGTTAGTTCAGCAGCTTATGTTGAATATGAAAAAAGATCATTTTCCAAAGTTGTTAGGGCTCTTATTAGTGGTGCAGTTGCAACATATTTTGGTATATTATATGGTGCTTTAACTATTTATACAACAGCTTGTGGGGCAACTTTAACCGATTGGGCAGGTATCACACAAGATTCTTCTGATCAGGATAACCTTAGAGCTTGTATAATCTCAGGTACGGCTTTAGTTTTAGCAGCTTATGGTGGATCAACAGTGGCATTATATGGTGTTGCTGCTGGATGGTTTTATGATAATGTGGCTACAAGTACACTTGGGAAAAGAGATTTACCAGAAATTTGGAAATTTAAACATATGACTGGTCATTTACATTATCCTTTCCAAGAAACTCATGATTTTGATATTATGAGCCATTTTTCAAATCATGCTCCACATTTGGTCAATAATGTTACATTTGCTAGTAAATTATATTCAAATAACACTGGAGTTATGCGTCATAGTGCCTATAATTTTGCCTTTGAAGGTTCTCAGTGGAATCATCATGTTATCTCAGATGTTGATTCTCTTGAAGATTCAATTGCTACTCTTGGTGAATTCAATGGTGTTGATCAAGTTTTCGGGTCAGATGTTATGTTTACAAATGGATCAAAGGCTTCAAATAGATTAACTGCTAGGTCTACACCATCTTTTTGGATGTCATTTACAGGATGGGGTGGTAATACTGGATATGAAGAAGATTTATCAGAATGGGATTATTATCGTAAACTTGCTCGAGATCATGCATATTCAGATCTAGGGCTTGTATCACAAGTTGAATCTTGTACCAATTCTTATTATTGTTATGGTGTTAAATCCAAATTCTGTGCAGGTATTGGCTTTTCTAAAAAACAGGGGAAGAATGACGCAGCTGTGGGTGAAGTCTATGTGAACTCATATGGTGGTCTTGATGGTGATTGTGAGAAAGTTTAGGATCTTTTTTAGTATAGATGAGATTTATTTGGCTCGAAACTAAAGATTCGATATGCTAATCCAATATACATATTGTAAAAAAATAAGTGAATAGTAGAACTAATCAATTCCAATCGATACTTTTACCGAGAATCAATAAGAGACCTTTGTGGATTTAAGCTTGGGTTCCCAGCTTGAGAAGCTTCGAGCTGAAGTCTTGAAAGATCTGGAGAACAGTCTACCATCAATTAGCGCAGTGCATTGTTTATGAAACATCAATAATATTGCGTTAATGTTATCAATTTGAAACTTATGACTACTGGGACGTAATTATTACTTAATTCTATGAGAAAAATTTTTCATTCATGATTTGTTTTGTTTAATAAAGTCGTCTCAAAATCTTTAAAACTTTGATATCCAGTTATACACTTAAACAAATGCAAGGTCCCTATAAACTAAGTAAAGCTATCACTATTCCGGCTATTTTGGTATTGGGGCTCATTATTAAATATATCATAGATTTGTATGTTTCCTCTTGCGGTAAAGTGTTGACTGATTGGATGGGTTTAACAAAACCTCATGTAAACTCACTGGACTTGGACAATATTACTCAAAATTGCTTACATACTGGGGGATATATAACATTGGGAGCTTATTTAGTTGGTGTGATTGTCATTTATTATCTTTTAAACTAGAAAATATATCATCGATCCTGTCAATATGACGTACGGTTAAATCATCTTTGTAGTGGAAATCATCCTCAACCTTTTAATGGGAAATTCGATAATGGTAAAATATTCAACCAATATTGTTCATCTTGTATGTCAAGTGGTGGGACTCATAGCTTGCATGTTCCTCAATCTGAAGATTGTTTAAAATTGAATATAATTAAATCTCATGGTGATTACCAGGATTTATTAGTGGCAATTTGGATTCATGATGGTTCTTTTTCCATATTTGATAAACTAATTTGCTCAATAAAGTACCCAATGACTCTGTACTATACGAGAAATAGATTTGAATGTAACCTTGTTATGATTCAATCCATCAATATAACTAAATTTATCAATCTGAAACCCATCAATTGAATACGTTACATGAAAATCATCCAAAATTATTTCATCATTGTTATATTTCAAATGCTTATAATAAACACAGTTAATTTCAAAACCTCTTTGATATGCTTCTGTTGTAATATTAGACCATAAATTACTTGAAATTGGTGGGCCAAGTTTTAATTTTGGATTGGTAAATTTTGATTCATAACGTCCATTCAAAATGAATCCATCAAACATAACTAATGTTGAGAATAAAGCCACGATACAATTTGTTGTGGACCCAAATCCAACAACTCCATAATCATTGTGTCTACAATATGGAAAGATCCCAGATCCCACTAATTTTCATACCCAATTGTGCCAGCCCCCATTGTCCTCAAGGTTATTTGTTCATTGGTGTTCAGTTTATATTGATTTATAAATGGAATTTTGTCATTTTTTTGCTGTAATGTTTAATTGTTTGGTATTCAACTCTTGACTCCAGTACATCAGCATCTATGAGATTTTGGCAATGGATACTGGTGAATGTAATAATGGAAATCAAAAGATTGTTAATTTTATTATTGTTTTCGAATTGAACAGGGCTGGCCGGAGTCAGATGATATCTTGATTATGTCATCATAGACCCGACTCGGTCTTGCTCATCTCATCTCATAATTCTTCTCATACTTCTAATACAAGTATAATTGATTTGTTTTGTCTTTTCAAACTGTTTCCTTTCACTATTTCAAAAAACCTTAACATGGGTGTACCACCACCCCCAAGCAGGCATATCACTGAAAGCCCAATTTTTTGAAGAGAAGCCAAGAAGATAATGTTTATGCTTGTTAATATGGCCATATGAATTAGCTAAACAAGTCAATGGGAACGAACTTTACTCAGCATTTACGTAACCTTTGATTTTTGGATTAAACCCTTATATGTGCTACTTAGTTTAATTTCCAAAGCTTATCAAAACGCCAGAAAGCCCCAGCCGCACAGGTTTGCACAGAATAATGGCTGCTAATGAACCAGATGGCGAACAATTCAACCCGACAAATCCAAGCCCTCAACCCGCATTAGTATTGAACCCTAACATGAGGCCAGTCGTCAATTTTTCAGTGGGTCAAAGTATCATTGACCGTGCTATCGTGGAAGCTACGTCCCAGGCCGTGACTGGCTCTCAGGTACTGCGTTGACCACAATTTTTAAGGGAAATCCTGAAGAAGTTTGTAGGGATCCAACTGATCAATATTCAGATGTTGTAACTCGGTCAAATCTTTACATATCTATCAAGGGAGACCCATAGAAATCCTTAACAACAGAGCTCAAGCCAGACAGCCGACCAAGGAGGAATGCAATATAATATTAGATATTTAGGTTCAGGTCCAAGATGTGGTTATGGAAAATTGGTAAAGTTAATCCAACTCAAAATGGAGCTCTAACAATGGTTACAACCCAGGTTTTCGGTAATCATTCAGCAATTACATTTGCAGGTGCCTCGAATAAATTTGAACTGAATGTTTTCAAAATTGTTGTGATTCAAAGATTCTTCTAGATTAAACTGTGTTGATGGTATCAAAGCAAATCGTGATGAAAATTGAAAAACTTTACATGAATCATTAATGATTGTTACTGCATTAAACCCAAAGATTGGTTATACAATGGCTTCAAAAGTTGCTAAGAATGCTCATAAAAAAGTATTAACTTTCAAAGAATCTAATTTGAAGTTAAATGCTTTAAATTATGAAGGATTTGATTAATTTGTTAGACCTGAATTAATGATTGGTCGAAAGAAATAGATCTCTTGCCAGATAAATACGAAATGTGTAAATGTATAAAGTAATTGGTATTCTATTCATGTTATAAAGTAGGCCTATCTATAATCTATAACCTATTTGTACTCTGGGTTGACAAAATAAATCAATCCATCTTTCCCCCTAATCCCCAAATCAAAACTAATCTCAGCAATTTCCTTTTGTAATAAAGAAGTATGATTAACCCAACCACTAAAAGGTAAACCCTGTAATTCATCAAATTGACTATCCATAATAAAACTTTTCAAATAACTTAAAATATATACAAAAGAACTCAAGATCCCCTTTTGTAAATCTTCATCAGGACCAAACAAGAACCTAGATAATACTTTAGTGGAAATTATCATAGATAATGGGATATAAATTGCCGCAATATAATCATGACCTAAAATACTACCTTTTCTTTGGAAATTTTCTTGAAACATTCCAAATAAACCTAAAGAACCAGTAAACATGGAATAAGTCATACAATATAACAAGAAATCAGGGAATGAATGTGGGTATAATTCTGGGATGTTGGTGATTGATGTTAAGGTGGCATTATGGGAATCAGAGTTTTCAATTGATGATGATCCTGGTGATGATATGAATACAAAGTCTGGTAATAAAGGACATAAATCACCGGTTCCTCTGAATGATGAAGATGTGATTGAACCGTTGAAGCAGAGTTGATGGGTGGTTTTACCGGAGACTGAGACCATGGCCAGTAAGGCGAGTAAGGAAAGCAAGGTAGGCCAGGTCAATGGTATGAACATTGTTGGTGGTCTTTTCAATTGAATAATTTTCCTTTGAGACATCTGTCTGTCTTTATTCTTTTGAATTACGGTTTTAGGAAAAACATATAAAAAATATACAATATATTAACATTACATAATAGTTCCAAAGTTTTAGAAGAAGAAGGTGCTACAATTGAATCTGAGAAATTATATGAGGATGGATTATGCCAATATGATAAAGTTGTTGAATTACTTTCCACAAAGCCTAGTCGAATTCCCGGGTGTAGTGGCTCAAGATTTTTAGAGGATTCTATTAGTGATTTAAAATCACTTGCCTGCTAATCAAAAAGGTGTTCCATTGTTGCAAAATTTAATTGATGAGTTTGATCTTGAAGTTGTTCAATTATACATCCAAAATCTGCAAAAAGAGCTGTTAGAGATTTGTTGAAAGTTGCCTTTGATCAATTTGAAGGTATACCATTGACTACTTGTGGATTATTTGGATGATGGTACTGCAATTGCAGTTAAAATTATAATCAATAGAGAAACTAGGGATGCCATTTTTGATTTTACAGAATCTGGTGAACAATTCTATAGTAATTTGAATACACCTATTGCTGTCTTGTACGGTGCAATTGTTATGAAATGCTTGATTAGTGTTGATATGCCATTTAACAGTGGTTTTATGACACCGGTTGAGCTTAAAGTTAGAGAAGGTTCAATTTTCAATCCTTCACCTGATACTGCTGTTTGTGGCTAAAATGTTAAAAGTGCACAGAGAATAACTGATACTTTATTTAAAGCATTCCAAGCTTGTGCGTACTTGTAATAATTTCACATATGGTATCTCAGATGGTTAGAATATTTCCCTGGGTTCTCAAAATACAGTCAATGTATCCATTATAGATCGGATTCGTATTGAAACACTATCTGGTGGTGGCTATGGTGCTATAGAATCATCATCTGGCACTGGTGAAGCTACAACAATATCACAAAAAATCCATTATCCATGCATTGGTGCACCGAATGCTCCACTAAGCAATCTCACTGGTAATGTTGGTCTCAAAGTTATAACCCAAGCTACTAACTAAGCTCTATTTTTTTTTGTGAAGCTAAAGAAGATATTATAAAGATCTTCTAGAATTGAATTGAGGTTGGAGAATCATTCTGAATTTTCCACTCGATAAGCCTTTGTTTATATAAGCATTGATGGTATACATTGTTCTACATTATTGGAATGAAATCCATCATTACATTTTGAAAGATGAAGCTGTGAAATTATTAACATAAATTTGTAAAATAGTGGCTCAATCTTGTCATGGTTATGATATTGTGGATTTGAAATATTTTACTTCAAGGAAAGATAGGACTCTTGTTTGCGAGCCACTGCTCTGATATTGGAACACATTTATTACTTTGGCAATGAATGTTATTTGTCACAATGGGTCACGGAAACTATGAGGTTTTGGCAAAATCAGATTTTATATTAATTGCATGCTAATACATCCCAGGTAAAAGACATGATTGATAAATTTTGATGCCATCTACCAGAAAACCTGAAAAACTGGATGATTTTCGCGGATTTTGTTAGGAAAAATGAAAACTGAATTCAAAAATGAAAACTGAATTCACACGAAAATTAAAACTGGATTAGCACCACA